>JAYMTP010002400.1:0-19940 GCA_036897365.1 Geranium brycei
GTGGCGGAGCCAACGGGAGGCCTAGGCTCGTCCTGCAGACGCGGACGCTGCCCGTGAGCCCGGTCGCGGCGTCGAGCCCTGTGAGCATTGAGAAGCTGGAGGCGCCGGTGATTGTGCCGAGGCAGAAGGGTTCGAACCCGTTTGGGGAGGCGAGGCCTAGGGAGGAGGTGCTGGCCGAGAAGGGGCAGGACTGGAAGGAGATTGATGAGAAGCTCGAGACTGTTAAGATCAAGGAGGCGGCTGAGAAGGTGGAGAGAGGGGACAGGTTGGGATTTGGCGGGGGTAGGGGGAGCTTTGGGAGTGGGAATGGGAGAGAGGAGAGGAGCTGGAGGAAGCCCGAGACTGGTGATGTTGCTCGCCCTGGTTCTCGATCCGGAAGGTCTGTTCAATAGTGGTTCAATTGATTGATATGATAATTGCCAGAGGAAGCTTTATTTGAATGATATAGGGTTGTTTTAACGCTAGTTGGTTTGTGAGCATGATATTTGTTTTGCTTCGATTGTGTGAAATTGCACTGTTTTCAATCATTAGCAGTGTTAAATTCGTGGTTTTGGGAAATGGGTTTGTTGGTGTTTGTCACTGTTAAGTTTTTTGTTTATGGGTTGTATAATTCATGCTACCCTGGACTGAAGTAGCCAATATATATACATTCGTGTTGATTGTGAAATGAAAAAGCTTTATGCTTTAGTGACCATAGTATGCTAGTGGACTGGTTCACTTGGTTGCATCTCTCTTCTCATTAATATTGACATGTTTACATATATGTCTGTATGCATCCGGTTTGGTTTACTATGAATACAAGGCGATTTTGGGGAATAGATGAAGCTGATGAGAGAGTAGACTAGTTGTAGGCTTGTAGCTTGGTGGGTTTTAATCTCCTGAATAACTTCATCAAGATTAGTAGTTAAAGTTATCTGCTTGAGTGTTTTTATCATCTTATTTTTTACCTTGATCCATGTTCGCCAATAATTTCTGTGAATATTTTTTATTGTTAACAAGATCAAATACTTTTTTGGATATGGTTCATATTGAAATTTCTTTTTTTTCTTATTTTCTTATTAGGAGCTCTATGACATGGTTTGAGCATAATATTTGGGCTTTATATTCTTTAAAAAATTGACATGTTAAATCATTAAAAACTTACTGTTGATAAGACAACATACTTCCGAGAAGGAATCTATTAGTGATAAGTTTTTCAATTCATTCTCGAGTATTTTATGTATCTTCTAATTTTTCTAAATTGTTGGGAATCTTGTGCTTCCTATTTGTGAAATAGTAAACTTTTTTTTCATCATTGTGCTACTTGTTTTCTGCTTATTATCATAATTTGTGCTGTTTGAAGGTGGTCTAGCAAATGTATATGCCCTTTTTAATCAAGTAGGTTCTATGTATTCATTTGTAGTTGTTGGCATATCAAGCCTTACAGTTCAGTCTGTACTACATACCGATACTAGATAGTGTATGCTCTTACTCCTAGTGATCTGGTTTAGAATTTCAAAATTGCGATGTATATATTGAGTAGGGCTTCACAACTAGAAGGCCCATGGTTGAATTTGACTCTTTCTTTTGTATGTGCCTCTTTTTTCTATACTTAAATATGATGCATAAATATTTTTCAGTCTATGTGAGGATTAGAGTAAGTTGTCTTATTACAAATGCATGAAATTTCTAGTTACTTGAAGCATACTGAAACCTTGCTAAGAGGCTCTAAACAATTCTATGGGTTAACTGTACTTTACTTTTTTTGGTATAGTGTGGATGGGGTCGAGAATGGAGTTACTGAAGAAAATGGAAGAGAGATTGATGAGCAAGTCACTGAAGGTTGATACTCGAAGGGGAAGGCAGGAAAAGTGAGCTTCTCAGAAGTTCTTCAGCATTGGATCAATTTTGATAGAGCTTCTTATGTAGTTGTTTTGTTTAGGACTAACTGGTTTGTAACTGCTGTCGTCGCAGTTGGGATTTATTTATTTACGTCGTTTTACATATTTATCATTTCTCTCAAAACAATTTATGTCCCTGTTGTTTTGTTTTGTTGAGTGTGACTTTGAGCATTGGCGGTTCACAATTTATTTGATGTACAACCGAATAAATTACGATATACCAATTGTTCTTTTTAGTTCTTTTTTGTGATACCATTTATTTTGCGAGGTTATGTATATGTGTTATAGTAACTATATTGTGATATAAATTTTACCCTTCAGTTAGGGCACTTTGCTTGAATAAAGCCCTTGGAGCTTCTTGATATTTGTCATGTACATTTTCTCTAGAAACTGTGATCTATGCAGCATGTGAGCACTATAATTGTAGTTGAAAAGAATCTGGGCTATGGATATTGGCAGCTGCTGGAGGGCAGTTGCACAGCAGAGAGTAAAGGTATGTCCTACAATTCATTTCCATGTCTCTAGAAACCAAAGTAGTTGGTTGATGAGAGGCTTTTGTAATTTGCTGAAAAGGAATGTGTTTTATTTAACGGGTGCTGTAATGGAATTCATGTGAATATGACTCTGCCATTCATGTTTGTTCGTCGAACTTGACTTCATTTCTGTCAATGTGCTTACAGGTTCCTTCCTTCTTTCGGCTCCTCCCCTACCATCACAAGAGTTGGACAAAAGGTGAGTTTTACACCATTCTCGTCTTTTTTACCTTGAACAACTTAGGTGAAAAGCAATTCACATCTATGATATATGCAGATGTGTTCTATTTGCACGCTTCTGATATTTATCTCTACTGTTTTGCTTGTTGGGTCACGAGGAATTGATGGGATGATCACAGACATAGTTAAGCTTATTAATCGTTTTTTTTCTTCTATCAAACCTGAAAATCTTTACGGGTCTTGTATAATATAATGGCAAAATGGCAAAAACATGTTGTATTACCATCACAATTTTGCAAGAGGGTCATGTATATTTTGTAAATGGCAAAAAAGTGTTGAATAGGATTTTTATAAAATATTTTTTAACTTGAAGGTAATTAATTACAAAAATTGATTATATAAATTTTAGTTAAAAGATATTTTCAGAAAAACTTTTAAAAATATTCATATACATATTTAAAAAAAATAATTCTCAATTTTAAAGGCAATTTGTCATTTTTGTTGTAGCTGTTTTATGCTTGATGATAATGAGGTTATTGAATCCATTTATCACTCACCACACTAGAAAGCATTGCCATGCCTCTAACATGTCTCACTGAGAAACTCCATAAACAGATCACCTAATTTTGCTTAAACTTGGGTTCATTTATTTTCCCAGCTCCTACTAACAAAAGTGTGAATAATTGTTTGAAGGTTCACTGTGGGTGTGAATCTTGTGATAATTACAGGCCTTCTTTGCTGTCACAAGCATTAAATGAAAGGTTTTGTGCTCTTTTTCTGGGCTCATATCATAAATTTTGCAGTTGGGACTGAAAAATGAAAGTAAAGAAACCAATGCTTCTTATAAGAGCTTTAAGCCTCTTCTCTTTGTTCTTGCTTCTCTTTACAGGTTTCCAGGTTACATGGATTGGCCTCAGAGGCTGTTCTTTGCAGCTTTTCTCGTTCTTGCTGTGGCGATCGATGGAACTCGTGCTGATGCGATGCTCAGTGGCAATGTCTTCTGTGATCAGTGCAAGGATGGCCAAATCTCCCTCTTCGATTACCCAGTTTATGGTGAGTTATATAGTAATCAGTTTAAACCCGTTTTAGTGTAAGGCCTGTCTTTTCTTTTACTTGAGAAACAAACAGAAAATTTAGGCTGTTCATGGTTCTTGAACCGGTCCCTACGGTTCTTGAATTTGAGGAACCATATTCGGAACCAAATGTATTTGACGAGTCAGTTATAGTTATGGTTCTTCAGTTTTAGCCGATTTATAGGCCGAATTAGGCCTGTAAAAGTTATTCTCGGACTAATTACGCGATTTTATTCCGTGAAATACCAAATTATAAGCTATAGTTATAAACAAAAACCGAACAAAAGTTATGCTTTGAATAACTTCTGGTTCGGTTTTTTCCAGTTTAGCCGCGAGCCTAATCAGTAAGAATCAGATTCGAACAACAGTTGAATGGTTTTCTTCACATTATAGCCAAAATCAAACCATTATCCACATATTCTTGATTTTTTGGAGTTCGGGATCAGTTCCTGATCATGATATCCTGATTTGTTGCAGGAGTGAGGGTTGAGCTGGTGTGCACAAACAACAATGGACAAGTTACGATGAAGAGGGAAGAGGTAACGAATCTGGTCGGGAACTATGTCATGAGATTTGACGGTGTGCCGAATCTGAGCTCTTGCCGGGCCCGAGTCTCCAGCAGGGCCTCGACGTCGGAATGTGGGTCGCCGGGCGGTCCTGCCCAGAGTGTCAGGTTGGCTTTCAGGATCCTTGACCTGGAAATGTACACTGTTGGGTCTCTTCTTGCTCAGCCTTCTCAGCCTGCTGCTTTTTGCCCAAGATCAGCTATTCCTCTTCCTGGACTGGCCAATCCCAACCCCGGACAAGCCAATCCTTACCCTTCCTATCCTACTCCCCGGCAAGCCAATCCTTATCCTAGGTCTCCTTATCCTACGCCCGGACAGGCCAATCCTTATCCGGAACCTCCTCCGTATCCTACGCCCGGGCAAGCCAATCCTTATCCAGAACCTCCTCCGTATCCTACGCCTGGACAAGTCAATCCTTATCCCTATCCAGAACCTCCTCCGTATTCTACGCCCAGACAGGCCAATCCGTATCCAGAACCAGAACCTCCACCGTATTCTACTCCCGGACAAAATCCGTATCCAGAACCTCCTCCATATTCTACACCACCTCCTCCGTATTCTACGCCCAGACAAGCCAATCATTATCCAGAGCCTCCTCCGTATTCTACGCCCCGACAAGACAATCATTATCCAGAACCTCCTCCGTATTCTATGCCTGGACAGACCAATAATCCGTATCCAGAATCTCCTCCGTATTCTATACCCGGGCAAGGCAATCCTTATTCAGAACCCCCTCCTTATTCTACGCCCGGGCAAGACAATCCTTATTCAGAACCACCTCCATATTCTACGCCCGGGCAAGATAATCCTCATTCGGAGCCTCCTCCATATTCCACGCCCGGACAAACCGATCATAATCCTGAACCTCCTCCGTATTCAACTCCTGGACAAGCCAATCCCTACCCAGGACCAGCTGATCTTGTCCCAACACCTCCAAGCCCTATTCTTGGACCTGCATTGCCTTATCCAGGATCAGTCAATCCTGTCCCAGTGCCTCCATCTCCTAATCCTGAACAAGAAAGTCCCTATCCAGGTTATGTCAATCCTTCCCCAGTGCCTCCGAGTCCTGATCCAAAACAAAATGATCCTTATTCGCCAGTACCTGTCAATCCTGCACCGCTACCTCCAACTCCTATTCCCGAACAAACTGATCCTAGTCCTGAACCAGTCACTCCTGTTCCAGGATATCCTAATCCTGGACCAATAACACCAGCTCCACCTTTTAGGCTTCCTCCAATGCCACCATTGCCATTTCTGCAAGCTTCAGTCTGCTCACATCAGTAAGTAATTCAAATAACTTCATTCATTTTCAGCTAACAATGAAAAATATTCATCTGTACTTGAGCAGTTGGATCATGTCATGAGTGTTGTGAAACGTTTTTAAGTAAACAAAAACTATAAATCAAAAGATAAAGCCCCGATTTTCGTGAGGTTTTTTTCCCAAGTGTTATAAAATTCCCCAGTTCTGTTCTCAAGGGGGACACCCCAATTGTTACAGACTCACACTTCTAGTGGGGAAATCGTGAGATCGAATCTCATTAGGGGGATGGGAAGGTTTTTCGGGTAGTTTAAGTGTAATTATTTAAAAACAAACTCTTCAATTCTTCCCTTAGAACTGAGCGGATCGATCTTTGAACCAGTTCTCGGTGGTTCGGTTTTACTGAGTTCTCACTAGGCCAACTGGGTCTGATTTGGAACCTGAGTTCTCAGATGCCTTATTTTTTGCCTCGCCGAGTTCTCCTTAGTCTCGAGTCTTAGAACCTTGAGTTTTTTTGAGTTGTGATCATTCAAAAAAAAACCTTGAGTTTTAGAACATTGAGTTTTTCGGGTAGTTTATGGAAGTGTAATTATTAAAAAAAAAACTGTATCGAGTTGATCGATCTTTTAACCGGTTCTCGATAGTTCAGTTTTACCAGGTCCTCACTAGGTCAATTGGGTCAAAGTCGGTCCTCGAGCACTCAGAGTTATTTATTTTTTGCCTCGCCGAGTTCTCAGTCCCGAGTTTTAGAGCGTTGAGTTTTTTTTTTTGAAATGTGATCGAGCAGGAACTGGACAATGCCGGAGTACAAATGCTACTGGAGGGCACTGAACCCGGGCATGAAAGTGAGAGTGATATTCGGGAGCTTGGCAGGAAGAAGATACGGGACGGACATGACCCTAGAGCAAGGGTTGGAGGGTAGGGGAGACCCATACCAGACCCTCCTGAGGGAGGGCATCACAGCACTCCTCAACTCCTACCACAACCCTCTCTTCCAATTCTCTCCCATTGGAGTGGTTCAGCATGTCAATTGGGCCCTCATGGGCTCCTCCAGGCAGGTCCTCCTCACTGGGCTCGACTTCATTCGGGCCAATTCGGGCTCTGCGGTCGTCTCCTGCAGATTCAAGCCCTGCAAATGAAAACGGCCCTAGTTACGACGAGGATTAGAACCAGTGACATGATAGTTATTGTGTGAAGTTAGTTCGACTTTTGCTATTAAGAATTGATATTATATGTACTGTGGTACACTAGTTTTCGATGAATCATTTGTGAAGTCCTATGATATTTCATGATGTTTCTTGTCCTTGACATCTTCATAAAATCCAATGCTTTTGAGTCCAAATTTACTGCTGCTAAGATTGGTCTAGACTAGTAGTCAAGTGAAATCTCATCTCATAATTACATTCGATTTCATTCGGGTCAATTCAGACTAGCTTTTGCATCGCTTCCTTCAAATTCAAGCAATGCAACTAAAATGACCCAAATGTGATAATTAGAACAGTGACATGATATATGTGTAACGCTAGTTTGCAATGCTCGTGTTTCTTTTATCGACAATAAAATAATTATATTAAAGAAGAGAGCGATGATTCCCGAGATCGAGACAAGACACTCAAAGAAAAGTCTAAAAGACGGCTTGAAGGGAATATACTTTATTTTTCATAAGATCCAATGCTCATGAGTCCAAATTTGCAGGAATTGGACGGCAAAGAAAAAGAATTGGTCAACATGAAGTCCTCAATCTTAAAAGTGGGTTAATTTAGGGAACATTTGGTATAATTATTTTATACAAGCGAATTACAATATTGTTAAAAAGATGGAGAACTCGTCATGAAAAAAGGAACCAATAAAACTCGAGAATAGAAAAGGAGAAAATCGGTCTCTATCACTTCCTCTTGTCTCGTCGTGTCTTGATCTTCAATTAATGTATTGGTTAACCTCAGTGTTCAAAAAACTTCCAACTTGTCCAATTAGTCTCTGATTAATTCTCTACAATTCGCGACTAGTCCTTCAGTTCGTGTTACTTTTTTAATTAACCTCCTATCAATTTTCGATTAGTCTCCAGAATAACTCCCAGCGTTTTTAAAACACTGGTCTCAACCCCCATTTTGTTTATAAATCCTTGTAAAGAAATGTGGATGATTTGAAAAACTCATTGACCCACAATCATGAACTTGCCTCCACTCCTATTCCTCACCATAGCCACAATCCTCTCATCAAGCTTCTTCTCCATCAATGAAGCTTTCTCAGTCCAAGAAGCAACCATTGATGACCTCCAACTTGCATTCCACCACAACCAGCTCACCTCCAAGAGGCTTGTTGAGCTCTACCTGGATGAGATCAACAGGCTAAACCCAACACTCAGAGGGGTCATAGAGGTGAACCCAGATGCCATGTGGCATGCTGATGTGGCTGACCAGGAGAGGAGGGCCAATGCACCCATGTCATTGTCTGGGCTCCATGGCATTCCTGTAATTGTCAAGGACAATATTGGGACAAAGGACAAGCTCAACACCACTGCAGGGTCTTTTGCACTGCTTGGGTCAGTTGTTGGTGGGGATGCTGGTGTGGTGGCCAAGTTGAGGCAAGCTGGGGCTATTGTTTTGGGGAAGGCTAGCTTGAGTGAGTGGGCTAATTTCAGGTCACTCAATGCACCTAGTGGGTGGAGTCCAAGAGGGGGACAGGGCAAGGTATGTTTATATCCTGTCAGATTGAGATATGGAGCTTCCGTTTAATATGAATATTTTGTTTTTTTGTAGAAATGACAACGGTATAGTATTGGTGTGAGTTTTGTGATTTTGTCCGTGCTCCGTTCAGGTCGGGGATATCGAGTCTCTATCGGGTTTGAGTATTTTGCCTCATTGGGGCAATTTTGAGGTGGGTCTTGTTACTCTGTTTTTGCTCTGGTCAAATTAGAGATATCGAGTCTTTGTTGAGTTTGAATATTATGCAATTTGGAAGCGGGTTTCGTGATCACAGCCTTGTCCTGATCTGATAGGGAAAACCGAGTTACCGTCGAGTTTAGAATGTTTTGTCATCCTAACATTTTATCATATCATGGGTGGTTTTGTGATTTCGTTTATGTCCCAGTCAGACTGGAATGTCGAGTTTCCGTTGAATTAAGATATTTTGTCTCTTTGTAGGGATGGCAACGGGATAATTTCGTTCATATCGAGTCCTCGTCGAGTTTGAGTATTTTTCCTCCTTGTCGAGAGGGCAAAAGAACAATTTCGGGGCGGGTTTTGTGATTCCGTCTCTGCTCTGGTCGGATCAGAGATATCGAGTCTACTTTCGATTCGGATACTCTGCCTCCTTACTGGGACGACAACAAGACAATTTCGGTCCTAGTCTTGTGATCCTGCCCCTTCCCCAACTGAATCGAAAATACAATATTCTTTTTGAGTTCTAGATATTCATCATCCCTACCATTTTATCTTATCGTGCCCTCTTTTTTCTTCAAAAAAAATTATCCTTCTTCCTCAACATGGGTATGATAAGTTTTTTTTATCAACTTACAGAAAAACATCATCAATAATTCAGAAAATCTTGTACAAAATTCACATATTCATCAAAGTTCTACAATTATATAACTATGTTCACATTGGGTATTTTCTAACTTAATGTTTGGATTTGTAGAATCCATATGTCCTATCAGGTGGTCCATGTGGGTCAAGCAGTGGATCAGCCATATCAGTGGCATCAAATATGGTGGCAGTGTCACTTGGAACAGAGACTGATGGGTCAATCTTGTGCCCATCAAGTGTCAACTCTGTTGTGGGCATCAAACCAACAGTTGGCCTCACCAGCAGAGCTGGAGTCATCCCAATTTCCCCAAGACAAGACACTATTGGGTAACAACCCTCTAAACATCTTAACCTAGCACTTGCAAAGGTTGTAATCAGTAACCTTATATTTAAATATATTTTTTACAGAGAAAACGGCAAAAGCACGTTGTATTACATATTTTTTAATGAAAAAAATTTGTAAAGTTTGATTTTCTGGCCTCTAAAATTAAGAATTAAGATTTTTTTGTAAAATAATTTTAATCATACAAATTTTAATTAAAATTATTTTCAATTTTTTTAAAAGTATGTATTTATTTTATTTTTAAAAAAAATTCTTAATTTGTACCAATACACACAAAATTAAAGTTCACATGATAGTATGTAACATATTTTTGCTATTTTTTAAATATTTTCAAATGATCTCGTACGTGTTATATACATGAATAAATCTGTGAGTGCTTACTGTTTTGAACCGAGTTGGTTTAAAATTGAATCAAAACCGAGTAGTTCATGCGGTTTTTAATTGGGGAATTCAGTTTGATTTTGAACCAGCTAATTTTCGGTTCATACAGTTCCATTTGAACTATTTTTCATGTATTTTCTATTTATGGGACTCTTTTAACTTATTTTTCGCTGGCTCAATAATTTTAGACCCAATTAATGAAGATAAACTTAAAATAAGCCGCAATTGATATGTTTTTCGTGGTTCAATTTTAACAAACCAGTTTGTAGTCATTTCTAATGATAACCGAACCGAACTACTTCAGCTTATCCATTTTGATTTTCGCGCGTTGATTCGGGTATTTTTTTGAACAATCCTAAATGAATCAGGCCTATAGGCAGGACGGTATCGGACGCTGTTTACGTTCTCGATGTCATCGCGGGTTCCGACCCCAACGACGAAGCGACCAGATGGGCATCCAAATACATTCCCTACAATGGATACAAGCAGTTCTTGAATCCTGATGGGCTCAAGGGGAAGAGATTGGGGATAGTGAGGAACCCATTTTTCAATTTCACACAAGGTTCTGTCATGACACAAGCTTTTGAGCAACATTTCATGACATTGAGGTAACATAAACACTGTACTTCACAAATAATGTTTTTCTAGTGGCATAGTTGACATTAATGTTCTTGTTTTTTTCAGACAAAAAGGGGCAGTTTTGGTGGACAAGTTGGAAATAGCCAACATTGATGTCATATTAGATCCATTCAAAAGTGGGGAAGCCATAGCTTTGGCTGCTGAGTTCAAATTGGCCTTTAATGGGTACTTAAAAGACTTGGTGGCATCACCAATCAGATCATTGGCTGATGCCATAGCGTTCAACCAGAAGTTCTCTGATTTGGTTAGTGCATTGCTACTTATGCCATAGTGAGCTCTATATTTTACTTACTAATAAAAAATCGTGGGTAAAGTGACAGAGACTTCATAAACACGAGGTCAATGATTCTAATCCTCGTGATGACGATACCCTTATTTTTCTCAACTGAGAACTATCCAATACCCTGATTTTTTGGATGATTAACAATTGTTAAATGTCTGAGCGGGTTGCAGTTCAAATCGTTCCGCTCACTTAAGACACACTATATTTTATTTTATATTTATTTTTATTCAAATATAAAGTTAAAATAACAATCTGATTTAAAAATATTAGTGACTAAAACGTCTAAAACTAATCAAAATAGACATGAAGGCAATTTTTTTTGTAAAATATGATTTAAATAAATTAAGTATTTTAAACTCATTTATAGGTGGAAAAAAGTATTATAAAAACTTTAGGCAATAGTCAAGTGAATAAGACAGATAGGAACTAATCAAGAATAAATATAAAACTGATCCATAATTAGTCAAATTATTCCACTAATTGCAGATTAATTGGGGATTATAAGAATCGATAAATTTATCCATACCGATCACTTCTGATTTTTATTTTCTACAACAGTAAACCAAACCATAACCTAGACCACATAATAATCTCATACACTTCCAGACAAATTAACTTTAGATCACATAATAATCTCATACTTTTTAAAGCTTGTCAGGTCACACAAAATCCTTATTTATGTTTTTTTCCCACATAAATAGACTTACAATTTTATCTAAATAAGTTTTAAAAAAATTAGGTGTACTTAAGTGCAAAAGTAGTTTCGACAATTGTACTTAAATACAGTTATCCCGTCAACTAATATATTCTTGCTTGGTATGCAGGAAATGATAGAAGAGTTTGGACAAGAAGTGTTTTTGGGAGCTGAGGCTACAAATGGAATAGGAGACCTAGAAAAAGAGGCTCTCCTAAACCTAACAAAACTATCACAAAATGGGTTTGAGAAGCTAATGATAGAGAACAAGCTTGATGCATTGGTGACTCCTGGTCCAACCCTAGCTCCTGTCCTAGCAATTGGAGGCTTTCCTGGGATCACTGTCCCAGCTGGTTATGACACCAATGGTGTCCCTTTTGGCATTTGCTTTTCAGGACTCAAATGGTATGAGCCAAAGCTCATTGAGACTGCTTATGGGTTTGAGCAGGCCACCAGAATCAGAAAGCCTCCTTCACTCAGACAATGAACTTTCTATGTCAAAACAATGTTGTAAAATCCCTCTTGATTAGTCTGCGATTAATCTTCTATAATTCCTAATTAGTCTTTGAATTCGATTTATTTTCCAATCAATCTCTGACAAATCCTGGATTAGTACCTAAAAGACCCTCTTCGACCGATTAGCGCCTAGCATTTTTTACAACAGTGTGCCAAAACCGGTTTTTCCTAAAACCCACATCACCATTGATGAAAAAAATAAGTAGGGGTGTTCATTTTGGGCCAAAAACAGATCCTGAATCAAGAACCGAACTGTATCATATCTGAAAAAACAATAACCATGGATGACTGACAGTTCGGTTTTTGTTATGTATTTCAGTGAACTGGTCAATTACAATTCAAATACAGTTCTTATAAGTTAAAACTTGTGGTTATCCGGGGAAGAACCGGAATTGTCTATAACCATTTTGTAACTATAGTCTATAGCTTAGTATTGCATGGACATTCGAATGTCTTTTATTTCACAATGTTCCGAACCTGAAGTGAGAACTAGACCGAACCAAAAAAAAAGGGTACATATGGCTAATTAAACCCATAAATTTACTCAAAATGAAGTCTTCACATTACGGTTCAGTCCGGTTCTAAACGAAGAACCACCGTTTATCGTGTCGGTTATAACCGACCCAAATTCTTCCAAAAGGTCCCGGGTCCAATTACATAATGTTGAGAACCGGCTGCTCCGGTTCAATCCAATTATATGGCTCGGGTAACCGAACACCCCTATCAACAAGTTGTAACCTAATACACTTTCCTAACACATTTCAACCAAATGTGACTAAGTTCTGCACCCTAATCATAGATAAACTACTAATTGGCAGTATATTTTCCTCAATCACAATGCATCAATAAGTGCAAGACATGAAAGTAAACTTGCAATATGAATGAACTTGCAAACAAATACTTACTAATTTCGACATAAGATTTGTTGAACAGAAGTGAGATCAAGGTTCAGGTAGCTAAAAATCACGAAAATGCAAGTAGCTATTAGAGAAACTAGGATAGCTAATATCATCAAGGAAAAAAATACAATCATATATAAAGAAATTTGGCAGATATAACTCACATTGTCTCCTACAAGCGTGCTTCATTGCTGTTCATACTGCAACTGCAAGAACTCGTCAGCCACCTTTCTGAGAAGAGGAATGAGGCCAACCAATGCTATCTGAAGCTGCTCCGAGCTATTGAGGCGGACACTTATCTGTCCCGCTCCCCTGTTATTCAAATTGGCGCGAGCGATCAAGTTTGTGGAGTGGCCGATTGGTACCTGGGTCTGTATATTTCCTCCGATGGCAAGATCTCCATGCCAATCCATGATAGACAGACCTAGTGTTGACAGAAAACGCCCGATAGGGTAGTCTTTGTCTCTCCATTGGGCCTCGAGGCTGCCACCATAAGCAACATCGCCACGACCAGTCATGGCGCCGCCTGCCATGACCATCCTGAAACATTTATTGATTATCAGCTTGTCTTCGAGTTTCAGCCCAGTTGAGAAAGCGTCGCCAAGAATAGTCGCTGAGAGGCCAGCTGTTGCCTTGTTTCTCCTATGGTTACAGAACTTTGTCTCGCCGCGCAGAGTATAGGCCATGTCCTTCCCGACGGTTTGCAGGTCAAAGCCCATTGATGTGGATTTCCCTTCGCCGTGGCTTAAGGAACTGTTTATTTCCATTTGGACATTAGCGTCTTTCTTGTCCTTCGACGCCTGCCCTGAAAAAGCTACGGGTAATTTATTTTTAACTACAAAGAATCGTTCCACGTTTATTCCCTCATAACCCACGTCGCGATCCCAGCCATGAGTGTCTAGAACGGGCCTCACGATCCACTGGCTGGCTGAATCGAGGCAGCGATACCGATGAGTCGGGTTACTAGAATCGAAAGAAGCAGGCAACGCTAAATCTGGCATTGGTGCTGCAGGAATCGCAGTGTCAGTTTCTTCTTCCGGATTTTCACTATTCTCATTCGGTAAACCATGTCCTGAAGCTGCCATTTCTTTCAGTATCTTCCTTCGCCGTTTCTCTTCCTTCAACTGTTTCTTCATAACAAGCTTTTCTCTATATGCCAACTCGTCAAAATAAGCCTTTTTCTGAGATTTAGTAAGCATTGCCACCTGAGCCTTAGTCAAGCGTGTAAACGGTGGCAAGTCATCATACTCAGCTTCGTTGTCTGAATCTGAAGACCCATCTAGATCATCATCTTCATCACCAAGAGCCTGCTCCGCAGGCAACTTCAGCTGCGGTCTCGACTGAAGTAGAGACGAGAGGAGGAAAGGTAATGGTGGTGCTCTAGACCGAGTTGTGGAGGGTTTTCCAGGAGGACTATCTTGCAACTTCAAAAGTGTGTTTGCTTCTGCAAGAATTTTCGATGCAAAAGACAGCAGTAACAAGTGAGGCTTCCAAACCTGACCATTCGGCAAAACTCTTTGTCCGGCCCTATTTGTTCTGCATGCGGAGTGGTTCTCCACTAATGAGACGGGATTCATGAGTCTCATATCCCCGGCTGCTTGTCGAATGGATTGCTGAACAACATGAGAGCGCTGGGTGACAAACACGTCATAGCTAGATGCAGTACCATTTGGGCCATCTGGTGGAGCAGATGCAGCGTGAGTCAGAACCACAATCGCATTGAACCATATTGACGGTCCAAATGTGTCAGTGATGGTGCGTAAAAGTGGCATATCGCCAAAATCCCTACTCTGCATATCCAGCCTATCGAGATACAGCACGATATCCGGAGGGGTTTTCTTGATGAACTGCTTAACAGAGCGGAGGATCTTCACATTATGGCGTTGGTCAGACCAGGAAGATAGAAGGCCTGGCGTGTCGATTACTCGTACCTTAATCCCCTGAACAGTTCCAACAACATCCTGCACTTTCTGAGTGCCCATTTGAAAGGCGCTGGTGCAGAATTTCTGTTCATCGAATATTGAATTGATTGTTGCACTTTTACCAACTCCCGTCTTTCCAAGAACCATGATCGTGCAGGAGAAATCAAGAGGCTCCTGCCCGGCCGCCTCAAGCTGCACTGCCATAGCACTCGCGCGATCGAAGCTAAAGGCACCAACACGCCCTCCATTTCTCCCTCTGAGCTGCTCCGCCAATCCAAGTCTATACAAAACCTGTGCCACTACAACGTTGTGGGGAGTCTGCCCGAGCCTATGTGCCAGCCTTAAAAATTTCACCCGTATCATTTGGAGTTGTTCCCGAGTCTCGTCATACTCCTCGGCCTCCCCATTGGTATCTTCTATTTGTTGAGTTTGAGTCTGTGATGCGGTTCCATTTACACGAGGCTGTTGAACTGCTCGAGGTGTAGGTTCTAACAACCGAGCGGCACGCCCAAGACCGGCTGGATGGACTGTGGAAGGTGCAGCAGCACTAGAAGCGGGGTTTGTAGTTGCTGAAGCGAGACGTGGTGCAGGCTGATTATCCGGTTCTGTCCTTGCTTGAGGACTCTCCTTATGAGTGTTTTCTTCTTTCTTTCCAGGCTCCTCGACCACAGCATTGTTGTTGGAAACTTCACGTGCAATCTCATCAGCAAATTCAGAGTTTGGTACCCTCAAACTAGTTGCATCTTCCTGAACTAGCTCAGTTGTTGGAGTTTTATCTTGTTCCCGAGCAGTATCATCAATACCCCTCAAACCGACTGTGACATCTTCAATCTTCTGATCTTTTTCTGATATTAACTTCTCTGGATTTTTATCTTCTTTTAAAGCATTCTTATCAGTCTCTTCTTTATGAGCAGTCTCATCGGGGAAATCAGTACTTTGTACCGTCAATCTCGTAGCATCTTCTTGAATTTGCTCGGCTGTTGACTTCACTGGACTTTTCTCTTCTGCCTGGGCAATATCATCAGCACAGTCAGAGCCATCTGAATTATTCTCTTCTTTGTGAGCAGTCTCATCAGCAAAATCAGAACTCTCAGTCGGAAACCTAATTGAACGTTCTTCAATATCCTGTGTAGCTTTCTCTTCATCATTAGCAGTGTCATCTACACAAGCAGAACCCTCACCCCTCAATCTGGTTGTATCATCTTGAATATTCCCATCCTTCTCTACTGTTGACTTCATTGAACTACTATCTTCTGAGTGAGCAGTATCATCAACACGGTCAGAATCATCTGCTATCAAACTGACTGCACCATCTTTGATTGTCTTATCCTTCTCCACTATTGATTCTGATATATTCTCTTCTTTCTGAGCAGTCTCATCAGCAAAATCAGAACTCTCAGCCCGGAAACTAGTTGAACCTTCTTGAATATCCTGTGAAGCTTTTTTGTCTTCCTTAACCAGGTCATCTGCACAACCAGAATCATCTTCCCTCCAACTAGTTGCATCGTCTTGAATCTTCTCATCCTTCTCTACCGTTGGCTTCTCCAGAATTTTCTTTTCTGTTTTAGTGTTCTCATCAGTCTCTTCTTCAGAACCTTCTCCCCCCAAACTAGTTGCATATTCTTGAATATTCTCCGGAGCTGTCTCTTTTCCATTGGTAGTGTCATCAGCACAACCAGAGCCCTCTGCCCTCAAACTGGTTGCATCGTCTTGAATTCTCAGGTCCTCGATAATTGGCTTCTCTGGATTTTTCTCTTCTTTTTGAATAGTTTTACCGGTCTCTTGCTTATCAGAATCGTCGGTTTCTTCTTCATGAGAATTCCCATTGGCAAAATCAGATTCCACTGCCCTCAAACTTGTTACATCATCTTCAATCTTCTCTGGAACTTTCTCTTCTTTCTGAGCATTATTATCTGCATAATCAGACCCATCTTCCCTCAAACTAACTCCATCATCTTTAATTTCCATGTCCTTCCCAATAACCAACTTCTCTGGAGTATTCTCTTCCTCCTTCGGACCAGTATCACCGTTTTCTTTTTTACGAGAAGTCTCATCAGCCTCTACTTTAAGAATGGTCTCATTGGCAAAATCAGATTCTGCTTCCTTCAAACTAGTTGCATCTTCTTCAACCTTCTCTAGAGCCTTATCTTCTTTTCGAGCAATGTCATCAGCAAAATCAGACCCATCTTCCCCCAAAGTGATTGCATCTTCTTGAATTTCCATATCCTCAATAATTAACTTCTCTAGAGTTTTCTCGGCTAATTCCGGATTCACTGCCCTCAAACTCGTTGCGTCTTCTTCAATCTTCCCTAGAGCTCTCTCTTCATTCGGAGCAATATCATCAACACAATCAAACCCATCTTCCCTCAAACTGATTCCATGAAAATGAAAGAAAACAAGCATCAACAAATTGCTCATAAATGAATGGATTAACTCTCATCATCTTAGGATCAACTAACGTCATCCATAAATCACCCAAATACATCCATGAGATGCAAGTCAGATAATACACTGTCATTATTTCTATATACACACACGTCTAGATATTAACAATGTAAACATACAAACATACAGTAGAAACTGGACAAAAAATATACTTAATCACATGAAATACAGTTACTTCACACTACAAATGGTTGAAGACCACAAACAGAAAATCTGGTAAGCATTTAGAGCCAGAACACAAGACCTTTACAACTGATTGTTCATATGCTATTCTAATGCAGACATGCAATTTCAATAAACCAAATAAATACACCAAAAACCCCACATTTTACTCCTATCAATTGACAGTCAAAACATTTAGTAGAACAAATCTACAAAAACTGGGGAAAACCCAATTAAGATCTCAGTCTCCACTATCAACAGGAACAAAAAACATCACTTCCAAAACACAGAACTCCCAACCAAAAACAACAACAACAAAAATCTCACAGCACATTAGATTCGAGGACCCATCGTCGCATAAACCAAATTCCAAACAAAACCAAACCCCAACAAACCAAAACCCACCAACTCAATCCCATCGATTTCTACTCGTACGCCTTCGAATTGGAATCACTGAACCGGGTTATTGCAGAAACTGTGGGGGTGAATTCTAAAAAAACGCAAACCCTAGAACCGCGAAGCAAGTGGCGACGGAGGCGAATCCGTCGCCGGAACGTACCTGAGGCGTCGCCGATCAGTGTCGAGTCCGCTCGGAGTTCGATCGGTGACGGCGGGGACTTCCATTTTCTCCGAAATCCAAAAAAAACAGAAAAAGCCTGCGAAATCTATACATGTAGATAGAGTTCAGGGGCGCGTGTACTTCACCGCCCGCCCCCGCAATTGGGCCTGCGCAATTAATTGATTTTCGTGAAATGGATATTGTTGGGCCTAGGAAATGGACCTGTGTGATTATTCAGTGGAATGGATCCTTTTGGGCCTTGTTTTCATAGAAGTAATGGGACCAAGCCCATCAGGCCCGTCCGTGTATATATTCTTAAGAATGTAGCCGGTCAAACCGGCCCAACTTAACCGGTTTAATTAGTTTGTTTTATTTTTGGATTTTTTATCAAGAAAAAAGTATTTGAGCATTTAGAAATTGACTCCACAAACTCTTTTTTTTTTAATGATTGGGCCACCTGACACTAGCCTCTACCCACCTAAACTACGGTCCCCACTAGAAAACCCCACGAGGCATGCCCATGACTCGAACCCTGGCCGAGGTCAGGGCAGAGAAGAGCTGGGCCACTACGCCAGTGGCCAGGGTAGAGAAAAGCTAGGCCACTACGCCAGCGGGCGTTTGTGACTCCACAAACTCTTTTTATTTCTTAAGAAAATAACGTTCTTCTGAGAATCTCCTACTAATTTGATTGATTAATTAATTAATTATTAAATAAATTATTTTTTATTGGTATCATATGAGTCCTTATAAAGTTCTAACCACCCGACTATCGCTTAACATTTTACAACACTCTAAGACAGGCTTCACTGTAAAATTGGTGAAGCCTTTGCTTTAGGCCCATTCAAAAATAGTCTTAAGCATGCTACTAATTTAGGCCCAACTTTGAAAATAAAGATCCCAAAATTAGAGTTCAAGTATGAAATGAAAATAAAAGCCCTAAGGTCTTTTTAAAAACGTTTCTTTTAAGCCTAAATTATTATTGAGTCGCCCCTAGAGCATTCAAAAACAAGATGTTAGAGGTTTTGTTGCATTAAAATATCATATACGAGAGATCCTTATAGTTAGCAAAAACGTAATTGTTAAAATTCAACATGTACCGTAACATTTTAATTATTGAAATTTGAAATCGACTAATTAATTGTTTGGTGTGCAACATGTTCAGGATTTAAGATCGACGCAATTTTGCCTACACGCTTTTTCATCCAAAAAAACCATCTTGGCTCTCTATATCAAATATTACTTCTAAAATATGTGGATATTGTTACAATTCAATAAATATTTGAGGTCTCTAGTTAGTCTTACATTTTTCGGTTGAAATAAAGTTTCACGTTATACCTTAAATTAATCTTTTTTTATTTTTCATACACAATCTCACTTTTCAAATATGATTCTATTAAAACTTGATTTATTTAACATTTATTTTTTGTAATATTTCCAATCCACGCAAGAAAGTGATGTCCAAAACTGAAATTATGCCATATGGGTCAGTGGAGCAGGCAAGTCACCAACCACTCAAAATTGGGTTGTTGAGGGATTGCAGAAATTGGTAGAAATTGAGGACCATTTGTGGAATATGTTACCAAATTTCAATAAAGTTGATTTGTTCAAATTCTATATAGCCATTAACCAAACAAAAGCATGAGAAAGAGAAAGCTATGTGTATGGGCCACCTAAGTCTTTTCTCATAAATTTGTAGCCAATGTAGCTAAACAACACTTTGACACCACACAATGGTACACCAAAAACACTAGTTAGGGCTTGACTTAGGGTACCCAATTTAGAGTTTTCCA
This sequence comes from Geranium brycei, assembly GCA_036897365.1. NCBI lineage: Eukaryota > Viridiplantae > Streptophyta > Magnoliopsida > Geraniales > Geraniaceae > Geranium > Geranium brycei. The sequence continues at coordinate 19,648 of JAYMTP010002400.1, forward strand.
ACCCATTTGACACTACAATGTCCCACCAAAAGGAAAAAGAAGAACAAAAGAGACCCTATTGTGAGTGCCCAATATAAAAATCCCCACCTCCAATGTGAAGACAAAATTGTTGGATGACTTTGGGCTCTTACTTTCATGTGTAAAATAAATAAGTATATATTTTATCTGTCGATTTAAAATTTTAAGTTTATTGAGTTTTAATAGTCATGAATCTCTTGTTGGGGAGATCCGGGCCTTACCTAGGAGGAGCACCCAAGGAAAGCCCACATACACATTAGAGCCCACCTTTGACC
>JAYMTP010002401.1:0-19940 GCA_036897365.1 Geranium brycei
ACGGTGGCGATGATGCCGTGCTCGCACGTGTTTCACGAGGAATGCATCGTGCGGTGGTTGAAGGAGAGCCACTATTGTCCTCTATGCCGCTTCGTGATGCCCACAGGCACAACTGCTGCGTGGTCTTTTAATTTTGACCGTTACGAGATTGCTTGGAGATTAAGATGATTAGTACTGTATTAATTTCGAGTGTACATGTATGTGTTCATTACAATGTTAATTTTCGAATTGAGAAATAGATAAAAATCAGTACGGATGGCATAATTGTCATTTTCATGTAATCTTGAGATAAAATGGTGTACTTTTTTTTATTTGAGTGTGTTTGTGTTGAATAAGTCTAAATGGGTAGTTACTGTTTGTGGGGAAAACATAAAGGTAACTTAGTAGTGCCATTTAACCTATATATATCTCTTACATAATTACGTTGAAATAGGGTATGTGAGCAGTAAATTCAGATAAAATGAAAAGTTCAAATGAAGAATGATTATGAAAGAAATGGCTTAAAAAGGAACATTCATGTTCGCTTTTAGTAGTACCAAATGACACTTGTAGTTCCCCAAATGTTTTAGTAGATATTCACTATTTTATAGAGTTTAAATATAAACCGAAATAATGTGATTTTCTTGTACTTTTATATACATTTTATAAGTTTTGTATGATATTTGTTTTCCACCCCCGTGTGGTGGAAGAGCTGCCGCTCGAGGTGGGCCAGTGGCTCGCGGCCTATTGGGCGAACCACAAAGATACACGCCGAAAGAATAAAAACATAACACTATACCTCTAATTTATATAAAATGACAATTTTACCCTCAAGTTAAAAATAAAAAATGGAGGCGTCCCCGAATTCCAACCTCCTCGCCCCCTTCAACCACAACAATTGAAGAACTTCACCATTGAACCCAAACATATCATGAGAGATATTGAAGATAATCTTCAACGAAATGGTCGAGAAAACTCTAGGGGACTTTCGATGAGTTTATTATTACTGAATGTTTAAAATTTAATTATCACGCATCAGTCAAAATATAAATTTTACAAATAAAATAACAATAAAAGATGAATAACATATATGGGTGGACACATGGTATCGCAAATTGTTTTGTTTTTTTTTCCGGTTAACTAACTGTTATGAGATTTAAAAATCAAAATTGATGATCTCTTTAAATTCATAATCAAATCCGAACAATTAACAACAATTCTCTGCTTTTCAATTTTGATTCGGCTCAATTTTCGGTTTGGGACCGGTTACAAGTCCAAAATATCCACATGTATGGAAACCCAAGCTTTCCATACATTTCAATAGAGATATTAAAAATAATCTTTAGAGAACGGTCGAGAGAATTTTAGGAGACTTTTGATAAGTTTTCTATTATGTGCAATTTATTACCAAATGATATCAGAAATTTCTCAAATATTTGAGTGGACATGTTGATTTTACACGACTACGACATGACTCATCAGACGTTCTCCTTTCTCGACATCCTCAGCATCTCCTCTTGCTTCCACCACCGCGTTGTGGATGAGCTTTTCAAGGTAGGCCGCAGCCCAATGGATGAATGTGGGTCATATGCAAGTCACGATCGGGTTGACTCGAAATAAGATTTACAAGTTTGAATTCGTAGCCTCAATTTTTCTGTGTTGGGCTCGGCTAGCCTCATGCAAAAAGTATTCAGCTTGAACTCAAACGAACTTATACAATTAAGCTCAAATTCAGCTCGAAATAAGATACACAAGTTTGAATTCAACTTGACTTCATTTAATTTTTGATAAAGATTAAAAATTGAAATTAAATAAATATATACAGTTCATTAAATACTAACATATTGGCTCGAGATCGGCTCGCCTTGTCTAATTTTAATATAAATATTATTAAAACATAAAATATATCATGAAACATAAACAATTAAATACTAAATTATCCGGCTTGTAAGCGTAGTGAGTTTAAAATGTAGATTCGAGCTCGACTTCAACAAGTGTGAACTAAATATTTATCTAATCGAACTCGAACAACTCTTCAAAAGCTTGACTTGTTTTCTGCCCTGTACCAATCCATATTGACGGAATTTTGTTACTACATTGAATCTGAAATAATGTGATTTCCATGTACACATACATTTTATAATTTTTGTATGATACTTATTTTCCACACATTGTTCAGTAATTGTTCACATAACTAATAATAAATAATGCGGCGCGCGTCATGACTTTTCTATGTATATCCAATTGGTGGAAAAAGCAATTACTTAATTAGTTTCCTAATCAAACAGTGACGCTACTAATTATAAATAGCCGCACTCATCACATTCTCTTATTATTAATGTGAGAAAATTGGTTTAGTTATGGATTCTGGTGACTTGGAAGTAAAGGTTTGGCAATCGGAGAGAGCCGTTGGCGATGATGACGCGTCCCTCCCGGCGCAAGCGATTGGTCAGAATTAGACCGAACCGAACAAATCGGTTCCTTATATTAGAGACCCAATAGGTGGGAATCGATATAGTTCTGGGCCCGGTTTTCAAGTTTGGTTCCAAATTCTACCCAATTAGATCCGATTGAATGATTAATTGTGAGATTGAGAGTCCAGTTCTCTAGTCTAGTTTTATAGTTTTGTCTAGCTAAACCTAATTATTGTGATGTTCATACATTTTTCAATTTATGTTGAAAATTATACACAATCAAACTCTTTTGTAGACAAAAACTTAAAATCGAAATACAGAAAATATTAATTAAAACTCCCTAAATCGGTTCAGTTTTAAACCGATTAATCAACGGTTATGCATTCTTATAATCGAACCCGAACCGAATTGATTATGTTCTCATTTTTCAGACCCAAATCCTATCCAATACTTATGATTTTTAATTCTTTTGTTTGGATTTAACTTGTATTTCGATTCGGATTCGGTTTTGGATAAAAGTGACCACCGGCCCCACCCCCGATGCCCACAGCTGCTGCTACGTTATGAGATTGCTTGGGGATCAAGTTTATTGTATTTCAAATTTGGGATTGAAAAATATACAAATTGAGTACATAAATATGTGTGTGTTTTTGTGCATCAATTGCTAGAGTGAACATAGACGCAATTGTGGGCTAAATAAGTATGGATATGTACGGACCACGTAGGAGATAGATATAGAATATTTGGTATTGTGTAGTCCACACTACACTCTTTCTGTTATTGGATTTAAACTTTAGATAAAACTGTGTAATTACTGAAAACATGTGATACTAGTGGACAATATTGGGGTTATATATATATATATATATGTAATTAAATTTTCTTTATTCAATAAATGTACATCTTAATAATTATTTTTGCATAGGAGAAAATGTCTTTTTACATAATTATGTTGATGGGTGTTTCATCGATCTGTTCGAAACAAGCTGAGCTCTTCTTTATCGTCAATCTCTTTTTGGCCTTGTCTAGTGTCTGTAAAAAGGAACTAAACTAAAATGTGTGAGCAACAAATGAAATAGGTTACGTGAACAGTGAACTTAGATAGAATGAAGAGTCATATGGAGATTGACTGAAATAAATGGGTTGGAAAAAAGAACAAATCATGCTCACTTCAATAGTATCAAATGACATAATCATTAGTGAAGTGGTCGGGAGAACCTTAGGGGACTCTCGATGAGTTCACTGTTCTGTGCCGTTTAGTATCAAATGACATTCGGAGTTCCCCCAAACACTTCAGTGGAGATATCAAATATTAACCCCCAATGAAGTGATAAAGGGAACTCTAGGGGACATTCGATGAGTTCGTTCACTATCATGTGCGGTTGCGTATCAAATGACACCCAGAGTTCCCCCAAACACTTCAGTGAAGAGATTACTGAGTATCTCTCAATGAAGTGATGAAGGGAACTCGAGGGGACACTTAATGAATCATATAATTTGGGGCTTAATATCAAATGACACCTGGAGTTCCCCCAAACACTTCAGCGAGAAGATTAACAAAACCCTCAATGAAGTGATGAAGGGAACTCTAGGGGAGTTTTGATAAATTCACTATTGGGTTTAGTATCAAATGATACCCAGAGTTCCCCCAAACACTTCAGCGAAGAGATTGAAGACAATCCTCAATGAAGTGACGAAGAGAACTCTAGGAGACACTCGATGATGTTTGCTCTGGTTTGTTGAGAAAGTGATGATACGAACCCTACTATATATACTAAGTCTTGCATCCCATGTAAATGTCTGAATTATGTCTAAGACCATACAGAGAACTTGAAGAGGAAGATCCATGTAGGAAGTGTACCTAGACGCAAGTGTGGACTAGATTGAAGAGGTTGAGAGACCTCATAGGAACAAATTGTGGCGATGTACCATTCTACTTCTGCATTTCCCATTTTGCCAACCCACTCCTATCCCTTTCATCTTTTTCCCCACAACACAAAAGCATCTGTCAGGAATCTGGTAATCAGTACACACCAAATTCACCTTCATCACAGAAAAAGGAGAAGAAAATAAACAAAGATATTGCTTCTTCTCTTCATGCATAATTTACAAACATTGAGTTTACGTGTATCCATGTAGATTTTTTACTAACTCGACCAAATCCTAGGGTACGAGATCCTGATAGAGAGAATATTGGTTGTGACAGGAGCTGAAAGATGAGAGCTTGTGACCACCTGTGTGATCAACTCTTCATGTAGCCCAAAACCTTGGCCAGGTTCAGTTCTTGGGGGGAACTTGGTTTTTTCCTACATGGGTTTGTACCCATACACCGATATACGTATTTTTCTTTTTTTTCCTTAGCATATTGCTGTGTAGAAGAATCGTGATATCACTATAAGTATCAGGTTTACCACAGCAAGATAGTAAACCAGAACACAAGAAGAGGTTCACAGTTAGCTGTCTCCTGGAGTTCCCCGAAACGCTTCACTGAGACTGTCCTAGTAAGGTCCTTAACTGAGGATATATGTCCGTCCTACTGAAGTGTTTGGGGGAACTCTGGGTGACATCTGATAAAATCATCAGCATATCAAGTTTTGGAGCTAACTCTGCATTCTGTTTCTGGTAATTAGTTTCTATTCCTTACGCCTCTAAGAGTATTTTATGAATTCTGTCTCTAATAGTTTCAAGAGTAGCATTAACAGAGACATAGGATCAATAGTTCTATGTATCTGATGACTTCCCATTTTTGATAATTTTACTATAAGACACATGCAGCAGACGAAATTACATGAAGGTAATTTTGAAGTAGAAAACCTGGAAATATGTATAAAAGATCCCGGCTAGCTTGTCCTTATCACCTGAGTTGGTGCTTGCCATCCTCATCAAGCAATGCCTCCCATGAGTCCTGCAAAAATGTGCTGCAACTGTGAGTCTGATGTTTTTGTTTGAAGCCTCTTGTAAGCTATAGGTTTCTTATTCACTATAGTATTATAATACACTACACCATGTTGTTCCAGTGACTAAGTCAAGTGGCTGATACAAGTAACAGACAGAATGACAATAGAGAAGTGGTTAGGACCAGACTTAACTATTTGAACGAGTAAACTTTGGTTACTCACACTTTGATACAGCAGTATCACACAAGATCGTCTCCCTCTCATGGATCCACGAGTACTACATTTTTTAGAGATAGAGAATAATGTTTTATAGTAAATGAATTAAGAATGTACAGTGACATTCTAAAGCATGTGGAGGGATAGCACCTTTGATTTATTAATGTGATCGTGATCTATTGAGCTCATAATTCATATAGAAAATGATGGTCATAACTCTTCGCGTACCTCAACCACATGGCCATGGATTGCATTGCGGAGATGCGTTGACTTTAACCCTGTTTTCAAATCTGACAATATGTAGGGTCCTGATTTATCTGTTGAGTGTAGTATCCTAGGTTGCACATCGGACGATCAGGATCATCTCACCCTCACTTTGCTCTGTTTCTACATAAACCTTCATGTGTTCGTTTCCACCATGGCTTTGGACTTCACTCTCAGCTGTCTTGAGATCTCTGTTTTTGTACCTATAAAAATAATGGATTCTCTTTCTTCTTGCCAAACATGCATTTCCTTTTCTCCAAAGCCCTCAACTTTCTGTCACTTTCCCCAGAAAATCACCTTCTGCTACTATGTCAGTGCTTAAGAAATGAGAAAACGCAGATCAGGATTTGTGTTCTGAATGCAGCCAAAAAATTGATTTTCTTCTCTCTTTCTTCTTGCCAAACCTGCTTTTCATTTTCTAGACAGTCCTCAAATTTCTCACTTTCCCCAGAAAATAACCATTTCTGTTACTATGTTCATGCTCCAGAAATGAGAAAACCCAGATCACTATGTGTTCTGAATGCAAATACTATTAGTCGACAACCAAAATTTTTATTCTCTTGGTTAAAAATGGAAACTTTCCAGGTTCGTCTCTGTTTCTTTATTCTTGCAGTGATGAGTTTCATGACATCTATTCATGTCTCCACCGGACAATTAGCTCCAAGCGAAGCCAGAGTTCTTTTCCAGGTACAGAAGCTTCTAGAATATCCCGAACCTCTTTGGGGATGGAGCAATTGGACCAATTTCTGTTACCTTCCTCCATCTCCTTCTCTCAAGATTGTCTGCTCCAACGGCAGAGTAACCGAATTAACTGTCACCGGAAAGAAGAGCTCTCCTGAGACACTGTCCAAGCAATTCTCTATAGACACTTTCTTCACTGCTCTCACAAAGCTCTCAAACCTGAAAGTTCTGTCACTTGTGTCTCTCGGGCTGTGGGGCCCTCTACCTGATAAAATCGACCGGTTCTGGTCCCTCCAAGTTCTTAACATGAGCTCAAACTCCATCTACGGGGAGCTTCCTTCTTCGGTTTCTTCACTGGTTAATCTCAAGAGCATTGTTCTTGCTGATAATGTGATCAATGGGAGTGTCCCAGATCTGAGAGCCTTGGTGGGTCTTCAAGAGCTGAATTTGGGTGGCAACAAGATTGGACCCGAGTTTCCTTCTCTTGGGAACAAACTTGTGACCATCATATTCAGGAACAATTCACTGAGATCTGAAGTTCCAGATATGATTAAAAAGCTTGGTCAGCTTCAGCAACTTGACATTTCTGATAACAAGGTCTTCGGAATGGTTCCAGCTTTTCTCTTTTCTCTCCCGTCGATTCATTACATCAATCTGGCCCAGAACCAGCTCAGTGGAGCCTTTCCCACCAATATATCTTGCAGCAACAGCCTCAAGTTCACAGACATTTCCCAGAACCTTCTGATGGGAAAATTGGGTTCCTGTGTTGGATCAAGAACCTTGAATCGGACAGTTTTGTATTCATGGAACTGCTTTTCAAGTGAAGATAACTTGAAGTATCAGCATCCGAATTCATATTGCCAGAAACAAGCAGTGGCTGTGAAGCCTGCAAGCAAGAGCCAAGAGGAGGAGCAAGAGTCCACCTTGAAACTAGGCTTCATACTAGGAATCATCGGAGGTTCTCTGGGGGTTGCTGGGACAATTGGGTTGTTGGTTCTTGCCATTTTCAGAAGGGTGCAAGCAAGAAAAGCTGAAGACAAGTCCTACAGATTTGTTGCTGATAAAATGTCTGTCCATGGCTCCCAGAGATCAGCCAGTGAAGCAAGTAAGCCTTTTTTTAGCATATGTTACTGATAAAATGTCTATCCATTGGTCCAAAAATTCAGTACTTGGTTTCATTACTTTCAGGGCGTGCACCGGCCACAATGGGAACAATCGGTCTCCCACCATACCATGTTTTCTCATTGGAAGAAATTGAAGATGCAACCAACTATTTTGACCCATCAAACTTTCTGGGAGAGGACTCACAATCACAGGGACAGGTAAAAGTGTACTGGTTCTGAGAATACTAGGTTGAGTTTGACATGTTGGGATGGAACCCACCAAATTAAATTCTCTGCAGTCTGCAACATGAAAGTAACATCTCAACTTCACAGATTTATAAAGGCTGGCTCAGGGATGGGTCAGTGGTCCAAGTGAGAAGCGTAAAACTGAAACAGAAGCAATTACCTCAGAGCTTGGTGAAGCACATGGAAGCTGTGTCAAAGCTTAGGCATCGCCATTTGGTCAGCGTTCTTGGACACTGCATCGTCGCTTCCCAGGACCATCCCAATGCAGGAACCACTGTCTTCATCGTTCTTGAAAACATCTCAAATGGGACACTCAAAGATTATCTTACAGGTAAAGATGACACTGCAGAAGTAAAAAATACATATCTGTAAATTCATTGGTTTGGGACTTTGGCAGATAGGAGAAAGAAAGAGAGACTGAAATGGACACAGAGAATGTCAATCAGCATCAGCATTGCAAGGGGAGTCCAGTTCTTGCACACAGGAATGGCACCAGGAGTTTTTGGGAACAATTTGAAGGTTGAGAACATTTTGTTGGATGATAATCTTCTTGCAAAGATCAGTGGCTATAACATTCCAGTGCCATCTCAGGTCAAAGCACATTCTTCACTCATCAAATGCATGCACACATACTAAATAAGAAACCATACTCACTTGGAATTGGCTTTCAATTTTCCAGATAGGTTCAGAGAGCCCTCTCAATGGACGAGATGCCTCCAATGTGCCTTGCAGGTATAAGCCTATGGCATAACCAACATAGCTTTAATGTATCATCTAAGCAATCTTACAAGATGGGTTATATACAGTGAAAATGAGGAGAAAGATGATATTTACCGTCTGGGTGCTATACTTGTTGAACTCATCACTGGTAAATTAGCCGCGTCGACGGATGAATTGGATGAGCTAAAGCTCCAGGTAACATGCAATCCATTCATTTCTTTTCTGGGCTTGAACTGATCTGCATTGACCAGACTTTCATGGACATGTTGAATTTACAGCTAGAGAAGAGCTTAACAGAGGGAGTATCAGGATTGAGAGGCACAATAGACCCCTCCATCAGAGGCACTTTTGCATACCAATCACTAAGAACAGTAGCAGAGATCACAGTGAACTGCATTGGTACAGATACAAGCAAGAGACCTTCAATTGAAGATGTTCTATGGAACTTACAATATGCATTTCAAGTTCAAGAAAGCTGGAACAGTAGTGAGAATCTCAGCACACAGGCTCATTGATTCAGCATGTATTCACATTTGAATTATGTTTATTTGGCTTGGAATGTATGCTTATATTTACTATCTAGAAAACTTGGATATGAATGAAAGTCAAATTTAACCAAGCACATATATATAATGTATTTAAAAGTCAAATAGTTTGCAACATAATCGTTCAAATTCTAATATTATTCAAACATCCATTGAACTTCTCTGAAGCTCTGAGATACCCAACCAGGGCCATTAATCAGCAGTCCAACTCTGCTCAACGATTTCGCGTACTCTCCTATTGTATTCACGCTTGTTTTCGCTGAACATCCGTGCAGCTTCTGAGTTTGCTGGAGAGTTTGGGTTTGGATCACAGAGCAGTGACTGCAATAAGAAAACGATGAGGTAGTAAATCACCAGTTCTCCAATTGGAAAAGGTCTTAAATTTATAATGTATAATTTCATGACATACAAAGCTACCAAACCAATATAAAGTGATTTGGAAATACCTGGATAGAGGTGAGTATAGCCGCAACATCATATATAGGGCTCCATTGATTTTGTAGAATATCCAAGCATATGCTTCCATCTGCATAAACTGAACAAAAGGAAAGGCAAAAGAAAATTAAGAAGACCCTTGAACAGTAAATTTGATGCGAAGAAACAAAATTTCCAGACTAATAATAATAATGATGATGATGCTATAAGCTGACAACAACGCATATAATTCTCCATGGATTTTATACAGCACCAGAAAATCAACTGAATCCATCAGTGTGAATGCAAGGGAAAAGATAAGGATAAGCTAGAGTTGAGATTGCAGAAGTAAGCAGAGATCGTGGATAATAGATCAAAGACTTACATAAAACCCAAGCATAATGAGGTGAGAAAAATAAGAACTGATCATGTAAAAAAGTAAGGAAGGAGCTTACTGTTCGGATGAAACATTCGTGACACAAAGCGTACTGTTGGGGGCTTGTTTGGATAATCCTCAGAGAACTGAAGCGTCAACTTAAACGTACCTGAAGGACTCAAAATACTATACATAAAAGTATTTCATAAAAATTACAACTAACATGTAAAACAATAAAACAGTTTAGTGATATAACATGGAGGTAGAATGGATGAGAACGCTTGGGTGGTTTTGTGATAACTGATAATACTAGGAGTCTAGGAAATATCCGAAGCTCTAGTCAAATACGCCAGAAGACCACAAACCATTGTTACAAGGGTAAGTTAGTACCATAATGATACAAATCAAACCTATATAGGAGAATATGACGTAGAACTTGTTTCATCAGCAACAGAACTATCCAAATTGAACTATAACTATAACTGTAAGATACCACTAAACAAGGCATGAAAAGATAATAATCTTTTAAATCATATAGCAATATACGTAATATCCACGACAATAATGCAATCAGAAATCTAGTGCTAGACTTATCAATCTCATAGATTTTGAAGGAAACCTAAAATCAAAGAGAGAAAAGAACATTGTAAAATATATGATCGTTCATGGAACTAAAGTTACAAGGAGAGACGGCAATCAAACTGCAAAACTGTACAAGAGTTAACTTTACCTCCATCCCATGGAGTGTCATCAGGCCTGCAGTTAACCAATAGAGAGAGTAAATAGAAGCATCCAAATATTTTCCAAAACCATCAAAATGGCATCTAAACAGCAAATAGAGCATATATATCCAGGTAGTTTAGGACATTCACAATTCACGCCTCTAAGCTTTGAGGCAATTATGAAGTAGTGGCACCCTTGCATAACCATTATAGAGGAATTTCATGGTTATTTTACTCATATCATAATAATGAAATTTTTTTCTTGAAAGATCATGAATGTAGGGCTGCTACCACACATAATATGGAACAATTTTGAGCTTACATCTTAAAAAACAGGGAAGCAATCACCTCTACCAAGTGCATAGCTGTTACGAAACCTAGTAGAGCAATCAATGATCAAGCGATGAACTTATGTTTCAATATTTTTGTTTTACAGCAGTTTGAAGGGAAATGCACATCGTCTTACAAATAAAGGAAATACCATCACCTGTTCCCCTCTATGAAATAGAATTCAGGAGGATGGTGCGAGATAGCCCTAACTCGTCTAGAATATTTGTGGCATGTAGAACAGAAACAGAACATGCTACAGAGCATGGGACAATATTGACACACTTAAACAAAGCTTGTATAAAACTCAAAATGCCATAAAAGTTTACAGTGATTTTAAATAATGCCTCATTTAACCATGAAGCATGTGATCTATCAGATACTCCCTTTGAACAGGAAAAGAAAAGGGGAAACTAAAAGGGAACTTCTAAATGGTCAAGTCTGCGATCTAAAAGTTTACATACTTTCTGCAACTAGTGCTCCTTACTTGGTATTCACTGAGATAAGTCTGAAATGGCCAAATTTACAGAAGCACGGTATAATATATCTAAAAATCGAAAGGAAAACGAAAAAGGAAATCTATTTCTTTTGAGACATACCCGAATATAACAGCATTCCAGAGCATGATATTGTTGTCTTGAGGAGCACCACTAACGCCTGCAGGAGGATCTTGTTGCAGCCTCTTAAAATCCCTCATCAGTCTCTTCCTTGAAGGAGTCGACATTCTCACCACCTAAAAGAGCAACAAACACAACACTACTTAGCAGAAACCAGGTGCATGTTCTATAGCATACACAAACAGCTAAATTGCACCAAAAGCAGAATCACAATATCATACATCAACATACAAAGATTGTAAAGAAACTAATCATTCATCAAAGATAATGATTAAAACATTTCATCATTAAACTTGTACCAGAATCCCCTATAACATGAACTTCAATTGAACCTCCCAAGATCATCAAACAACGCAGCCTCAACCAAACAAATCAGAACTCAATCCAAACTCACAGTGAAATGAACTGAACAGGAAGAAGCATTCAATCGAATCGAATTAGCTCTAAAAACACTACATAGTTGGATAAAAAAATAAACAGAGAAACCAAAACACAAACATGCTAATGAACATAACTATCAATACTGTATTCTAGCTATTACTCAATATCCTCTAAACCAACACACACATGAATACACAAAGCTCTAGATCTCAAATCCATAATCAGAATTCAATATTCACACGAATCAGCTAATACGAATCCATCAACCAATTCAAACTATCGGCAAACAAAGATCAAACCGCTGAAACGGCTAAGAAAAGACAGTCGTAGAGAGGACTCACGCTGCAGAAAGAGGCAGGCCGCGATGCCGAGTGGCTGCTCTTGCTCCTCGCAACCTAACTGGGAATCGGGGGAGATTTTCTCAGGAAACAAACAGAAGTTAGAAATAGAACAATATAAATATCAGAAGAAGTCTATACGGCGACGGATTGATTGATTGATTGATCGATCGATCGGAGAGCGAAAGGGAGAGAAATGGAGGGTGAAAACGGCAAACAAATAGCTGTAGTGGGCCAGTCCTTGCGGGCCCGCCCGATATTTTAATGGGCCAATAAGGGTCCAAGTTCTCTCCCGCCAAAGAGCCAATAGCCACCCGCCACCTGTACCGCCGCCATGGCCAGGGTCGTTTTAAAAGCCATCGCCAAGCACCGACCTTTTGTTCCCGCCGATAAGCGGGGACGGCTCTGATATCACTCAACGAGCGACTCACAAGTGCGAAAAAGAAAAGTTGTGTAAACAAGGTGAATCGAGACTCAATTTAACAAGATTCAACTGTGATTTATGGAAAGAATATTCATTTGAACGAGTTTATGCAAGTAAATTCGAGTTTTGTTTAAAGAAAATAGACAACTTCAAATTTAGATCGATTTGATTACCTTAATTTTCAATTTAATTGATTATAAATATATATATATTTATTAAATATTAAATGAGTCGGTTCGATATCAGCTAGACTCAATTCGACTCGTCTAATTATATTATAAATATTTATTGACTTTAAAAATATATAATGATTAATTAAACATCAAACGAATTGGTCGGAGGTGGTGATAGAATCAGACTGCCTCAGGTAGTGGATCATGTCCGGCGTAGGAGACAGGTCAGGAACATTTTCAAGGGCATCACTAGCGACTGCTGTCGTATTCTCGCTGCTTCATGCACATGTGTCTCTGTCTCTTTTGCTCGTTGTTCTTATAACTTAGTGGCTCATGAATTAGTCAGATATGTTTTAACTAACAGTAGCTGAGATCATGGTGAGGGATATGTCCCACCTCCTATAGTTTTAGTTGTCCGACGTGATGTTGGATTAGTTTGTAATAATATTTGCGTTTTTCTCAAAAAAAAAATATTAAACGAGTTGGTTTGCGAGTTTACTGAACCTTACAAATTCAAGCTCGATTTTAACTTGTTTATTAACAAATTCAATTACATTATAATCAAGTTTGAACAAACCATAACTAAATATTCAACTAAAAGAGCTCAAGCGGCTAGTTGAAAACTCTGGTCATTTGCAGCCCAACAAAGTTGGTCACAGAGATGGATTTGTACAGAGAAGACATGTCCTTGTGCTCTCGGCTCTACTCTGCTTCGCTTCGTCTTCACCGATTTTTCACTCTCTTCTCTCCTCGAAGCTTGGGGTAAGATCAATTCTCTTCCTCAGGGACAAGTTCTGCTCATACATATCATCGGAATCGGATCTTGTCCAGATGTTTACACGCTTCTGCTGTTACTGACATGTATTGTACATGAAGCTTCACAACCTCGACGATGCCCTCAAGGTGTTCAACGAAATGCCTGGATGAAACTTTGCTCACCTGATGCTGTATTTTCAGGATTTCTCGAAATGGGTGTTGCAGAGAAGCGTTTCATCTACTTGGAAATTTGGTGTTTCGGAGTTTTACTCTCAGTTAAATCATATCTGATTTATTGATTTTCCTATTTAGATTATCACCTTATGCATGCAATTACATTAAGCAATGTCTCTTTGGAACTGAAAAATATCATCCAAACATGTTTTGAATTCTCTTTCTCTTGTTTTCTTCACTATAGCTAGTTTGTGCTCTGCTGTACATTGCTGGAAGGTCAAGTTGGGTGTTGAAATGGGTAGTTTTGTGGCAACCTCAGTTGTGACTGTGTATTTTGAAATGCTCGCATTTGGTGTCAGCTAGGAAGGTGCTTGAAGCAATGCTTGATAACAGTGTAGCGAGCTACAATGCTTTTGTGATATGGTTTCTTCAAATTGGTGTTACTTAAGGATATGAGGCAATGTTCATGTGAAGAACCGACACATTTTCATTGGTTTCTTCTCTTTCAACATGTGCAAGCCTGTTATATCTTGAATTTGGGGATCAACATGGGATTCCATATATTCGAAAATGTGGCTCTTGGAAAACTGTGAAGCTATAAGGTATCATACCCTGAAGATTACAAAATAACAAAAAAGAGTGAATCATGGATTTTCGCGACTGGGGAGGGCTGTTGAAGCTAATGAATTCTTCAGGAAAATGTGAGCATCCGCATTGTCTTATCTTTGAATTTCATCACAGGTTGTCTATCAGCTTGTTCAGATCTATTTGCACTGCATTTTGTGAAGGAAATTCATAAGTTTACCATTAAAACTTTTATCAACATTGATGAGTTAGTTCCCACTGGACTTGTTGATGTTAACCATTACCATTAAAACATAATGCCTCACCCTTATGTTTCTGTTTTTGCTTCCTTGCTTGGTGCTTGTAGGTATGATTCAGATTCTGAACTGGTCGAAGGAATCTTTACGAAGCTCTCAGAATCGGAGGTAAATAACTGCACTCATTTTGCTATTTTATCCAACATATATGCTGACAAGGGAATGTGGAATGAAGTAGAGTGTATAGAGGATCATAAAGATAGATTCAGATATAATCCAATATGAGTGACATTAAAGAATTGCACATACAAATACATGTTCACATCTCAGTACCTTATTGGAGCCCTACAACTTAGCAAACTTCAGTGGTCTAGTGTTCCTGTCGCCAAGGAATCAAGGTACTTGTCAAAATGGTCGGGAGGTTCATATACAAAACAAGAGATTACATCTCTGAGTGTAATAACCCCCGAAACATCATCCTCGTCATCCACCACATAAATCCTGTGAACTGACTTGGTTGCAATAGTGTGGACCACGGTTCCGAGAGTTGTATCGAGCTTACATGTTACTGGTGGAACGATTTTGCCCATTTCATCTTCCGTTGAAGTGATGGTATTCAGGAAATCAATCATTGTAAGCTTCCTGAAATGCAAAAAAAAATAGTAAGATGAACATTCAAAGCCTACCAGGAATGTGCCAGAGAGGTGCTTATTCCATACATCACTGGTTAGTTGATTCTAGGAAATATGGCAAAAATGTGAGGGATATTATCACTCTGCAATCTCTTAAAGACAAAAGGGTGTTGCAAACTTTGATTTTGTTATGCAAAATGTAATTATTTGTACAAAAATGACGAAATTGCTTTTAAAATTAAAAATTATTTTTTATAAAGGTATTCTGAAAATATTATTTAACTAAATTTTGTATAATCAAATTTTGTAAGTTACTCTTTTGATTAATTTATTTTCTAAAATTATTTTACAATATTCTTAATTTCAAGGGCAATTTCGTTATTTTTGCACAAATACGTATATTTCGCATAAAAAAGTAAAGTTCACTACACATCTCTGTCATATTTCGTTGATTCTATAATATCTTTGAACACTAACTCAAGATAATGAATTAGTTTTGAGTTTGAAAGTTGCAAATCAAGGTATGAACACTAGTACTGAGTGTTTCTACCGATGTGCATGTTTCAGGTTTTGCCTTATATCTTACTTGAATTTGGAGAAGAGTTCGTATTTGAGCAGCAAGTATCTGATATCTGCTAGGCTAACATTCCCGACGATCTTCTTTTTCGGCCCCTGAACAACTGGAAGGCCACCAATCTTGTTATCCCTCATTCGTTTGAAAGCTTCCATTACCAGTTCATCACTCTGGATCGTAACAACCTGCAAGATCACTCTTAAAACTCAAAGGTACTTAAACTCAATTCTGAACAAGAACTGGGGTTTGGAGGGAAAACAGAAACTTACCTCATTGCTCGACATGAAAGGAAGTCCGAGATCGCCAATAGGATGCACAGCAATGCTATGAAACCAGTCCGTTCCTTTGCATCCCTCGAGACCCTGAATCACTGCACTCTGGGTGATGAAGTTCTTTACAAGGGGGCTGCCCAGTTCGATCACAGGTACGTTTTTCATTCTATATTTGGATAGTAACAACATGACACTCAACATAGAGCCTTTAGCTAGAACCGGAAGGAAAGGAGCGCAGTGATAGGATTTGACTATAGACCTGACCTGAAACAGATAGCCATACCAAATTTTATGTGTGAAATGATCAATGCGGCAACATGAGACATAGCAATCTACATAACAAAAGCCGAAAGAGCTTAGTGTGACATTGAGTCGAGGGGAAAGTACATGTCATATCCTAAACTATACACGAAAATCATATTACTGCCTAAACTTTAAAAGGGCTCATGTCACTGCCCTAAACTTCATAAGTGATTATATTACTACTCTCAAATTCAAAATGGTCATTTTACATGACCTATATTTTTTTAAATGACCAACTTGCATGTTACATTAAAAATACAAAATGAACATCGCATTGAAGCCTATGGATCTTCCACGGAGCTCGGTGTCCATTGAATTTCCACGGAAGACCTATCGGTTTCAATATGTTGTCCATTTTGAACTTTTTTTAATGCAATGGCCAGTTTGGTCGTTCAAAAAAAATGTGACGTGAAATGATCATTTTTTGAAGTTGAGAACAGTGACATGATTTTCGAGTATAGTTTAGGATAGTGACATGGATTTTCCCCTTAAGTTAATCCTCAATCTTTGTTTATCCCAATACATTTAATAAATACTGTAAGCGTGGGGATTGGAACCAACGACCTCATGCTTATTAGATGAGGTCTCTGTCAAACAACATTTAACATTTGGTGAGTTAATCCTCAATATTGGACTTACTTTGGTGCTCTTGAAGGGTTCTTCTTTAACAATAACTTTGAAAAAATCCTCCTGGCCCAAACTACTAGCAGCTGCAGTAGCATCACTCGGTGCTGCTCCTTCCAATGCCACTCCACCAGTTACAGCAGCACCAACTGCTGCAAATGTTAGCCCAGCAACTGCTGCAGAGCTTGTTGCGCCCACTGCCATAGCTCCCAGAGCACCCACAGCTCCCGCGCCCACACCTGCAGCCGTTGCTTTGCTCGTGGATAACGCGAAGCCAGACAACTCCGCGCACTCCAACACCCTCAGAGTGATCGCCGTGTAATCTATGATTCCTAGGTACTTCTCTCTCCAATCCAGAGTATCTTCTGCATCCGGGTTCCTCACTGGAGCGGCCAGGATGTTGCTGTCTGATAGAATCTTCAGTGCATCACCAACCGTTGTATCCGCCATAATCTCAATGACTACAAATCACAAAAGCAGTGTAATGTCAAAAGAATTTATAAAATAAATTGATTGAATTATGTTAAATGATATATTGGCATAAAATGGCATTGTTTCGGTCTTTCGTGCAGATGAGAATAAAAACACTGCCAAACCTTGGCCACCGGGAACCTGAGGGAAAGCCGAAGCTGGAACCACAGCAAATGCAGTTGTTAAGTTCTCTTGTAACGACATAGGTAACTTCTTTCTGGCTTGAACATCCTCGAAATATGCATCACAGCTTGTAGATTTTGGACTTCCTCTCATATTTTGTTCCTCTTGTCTGAAAATGGGAGAAAATGTCTATGATCTAATCAAAAGTCAAAACCCCTTTTAAGAACTAAAACATCCAATGCCAGATCTCTTAGATTTACACATATCCTAATTATGTGACCATTTATGGCAGGAACATCAATGAAGGCAAAGCACAGAACATGGATTCAGGTTTAGATTCTTGAATCCTAGTTTGGCAAATCTGATGATGTTATAGGCCAATTGACAATTGTTGTTGTACATAGATTCAACATTGAAAAAAGAATCAACAATCTAGATTACAGACTGATATGACTGGAAAGAGAATTGGAAATAAAGGTGTAATGAAGCTTTGACAAACCTGTGATGTTCCTGTTGAGAGCTTAGGATTGTGGTTCTGATTCTTCGATGTTTTTTCTTCTTTCTTTTTTGCATGCTGATTGTCCATACACAAGTAGTTTGGCTGGCTACCGCCACTTGTCATGCTCACGATTGATCACATGTTAAAAATATTTGGTTTGCGTTCGAGGAAAAGTTTACTAAACTCTCTCCAACTTGTCAATTCGTTGAATATCACTATTGGGTGGTGGCGCAGTTGGCTAGCATGTAGGTCTCGTAGCTGAAAGAGTGATCCTGATATCGAGAGTTCAAGCCCCTCTCTCACCCCATTTCTTTCATAAATAATGCCTCTTTAGTTTAAATTTTATGTCGAAGAGGGTTAAATACCACGACGGGTGGTGGCGCAGTTGGCTAATGCGTGGCCTCTCTCACCCCATTTTTTTATATAAATAATGCCTCTTTAGTCTAAACTTTATGTTTCTTTCATTAATAATGTCTCTAGTCTTAATTTTATGTGTCGGACCGTTGGTTTTGAAAAATATTTGGCATGTGTTCGAAGAAAAGTTTACTTCATTCTCTTCAACTTGTTAATGGGTTGAATATCATCGAGGGGTAGTGGTGTAGTTGGCTAGTGTGTAGGTCTCATAACTAAAAGAGTGATCTTGAGGTCGAGAGTTTGAACTTTTTTCACCCTATTTCTTTTATAAATAATGCCTTTGTAATCTAAATTTATGTACCAGACTGTTGGTTCTGAAAAATATTTTGTCTTTGTTCGAGAAATTTTCTACTTTACCCTCTCCAACTTCTAATGGGTGGTGACGCAATTCGCTAGCGCATAGGTCTCATAGCTAAAAGATTGATCTTGAGGTTGTATCGGTGTAAGAAGTTTTTAATTGAAAAAAAAAACAATCTAAAAGAAGTGATCTTGAGGTCGAGAGTCCAAGCCTTGCTAACCCGATTTTTTTAATAAATGCTCTTTAGTCTAATATTTATGTACCAGAACATTGAATTTATAATAGGGAAGTTGGACAAAATAAAGGGGTTTGAAAAATATTTGGTATGTGTTCAAGGAAAAGCTTACTTCACTCTCTGTAACTTTTAATGGGTTAAATATCATTGAGGGGTGGTGGTACAGTTGGCCGGTACCCAGGAAAAGTTTACTTCACTTTCTCTTAAATATATATTATTTATCTTTTGAGTTTGCAAATTTTATATTTCAATTGAGTCGTTGTGATTTAATCTTAACATATGGTTTTCATTATTATTTTTTATAATAGTGAATTTAATATTTTTGCCTATAAATCTAGCTCAATTTTGTATAATGCATCTCACAAATCGAACATAAAAGCCAAGATAAAAAAACTAATCAATTTCAATAGGGTAAAACTAAAGATCCAAATAAAAAAACTGAAATCAAATCATTTCTCACACGGGGGTTCCGGGTTTGGTTGTCTTAAATTGAGAACCGAGGGCTGCTCATCAAACATAGGAAAAATGACACCTCGGTACACTTAAGTACCAACAATTTTTACATAAATATATCTAACTTTCTTTTTAGCTTGTGCAGTGTCTTAACTATTAATTTTTGTTCACTTTACTTCACTCCGTCAAAATCTTTTAATTTCATGTTGAAAAGACAAAATTGTCCTTTAACCATCTTTTAAATATTCAGAATACACCCACACTAACCCCTAACCTAACTCCAACCATAAT
This sequence comes from Geranium brycei, assembly GCA_036897365.1. NCBI lineage: Eukaryota > Viridiplantae > Streptophyta > Magnoliopsida > Geraniales > Geraniaceae > Geranium > Geranium brycei. The sequence goes on from JAYMTP010002401.1 coordinate 19,778, forward strand.
CCCTAACCCAACCTACACAGTTGTCTTCAACCTCTGCTCTGCTTCACTGTTCGTCCTTCTCCGGCCAAAGATACATGTCGGAGTCCCTCCGCCTCGCCTCTTGCTCGAACTACCACATCAACCCAACTTGGGTCGTATCGCCTCCTCCTCGAACCACCAGGTC
>JAYMTP010002402.1:0-19936 GCA_036897365.1 Geranium brycei
TTATTGCAGGTCTGCCTCATGTACCACAATCTCTCAAGTTTGCAGATATATTCGTCAAAGACTTCTCAACTGCTCTCTTTGAAGACTTTTGCTCCAGTCTGAGCATTTAGACTCCTATTGCTCCGACTGCGGGGGCGTGTTAGAATAGGCCCAAGTCCATATGTTTATGTCATGTTTAGTAAACTATAACGGCTAGGGTTTCATATGTTCTCTCTATAAATAGAGAGGTATGTTATGTATTTACATCATCAATTATTTATCAATATACGTACTTTCAGTTTATATATGAATAACTATACGACATACCGTAAGAAGAAGGTAGTCGCTAGTGTTAATAGAAGAAACCTCCACCAAATTTGTGAAGATGGGAAGAAGATGATGATGATGTCATCTCACTATATAATCACATCATCAACACATAATTTAAAATTTAAACAATTTTTTTCTAAAGGGAGAAGGCATTATGGACAATTCACATAGAAATTAACACCATTATGGATGGTAAGACAAAAAAATTGTTTACCGTAACAACTTGATGAGAGAAAATGTTAACCGTGGTAACTTGATTTTAGTGTAAAATTGACCGTAGTAACGTGAAATTACTCTTAAAAATAATATTTAAAATTTACTGATTTAGGTTATACCGATGTGACTATAAATCGAAGAAGATATCAATCACCATTTTTATTTTTATTTTAAAGAAAAATTGATGAAAGTAGGTGTAGACCACTCAATTTTTTTTATATAAAACTAAAAACTCGTGAACTTATATTCTTTTTGCAAAAAAATTATATTTTCGTCCAAAAATGACTTTGAAATTAATTCATTTAAAAGTAACTTTGCTTACAACTTGTGCTTGTTTCCTTTACTTCGATCGAATATCACTGGCTTGTAGCTTAATATATAACATGATGCGAAAAGAGAGAGTTGGACCAACTCATAGTCGGAGAAGAGAAAAATATGTGAGCTTGAATTACAAAAATATAATTAACTTTTATAAAATAACAATAATTCCATGAGCCTGTTCTTCATTTTTGACAAAATTGCATTAATTAAAATGTAAGTCAGATGATCTATATCCTTTTTGTGAAGATGTTGGGGAGTCGATAGACCATATTTCACTCCAATGTTTGGTCTCGGGTGCCGCTTGGCTCGACCCGTCCATCTCAGGCATTCGGTCACGCATGGGATCTAATATGAGCTTCTTGTGTTGTAACGATGGCCAATGCGTCGAGGCGGTCGTGGGTATCCTCCCGCATTGAACCTACGTCGTCCCCTCGACATATCTCCTCCTCTAATAACCATGCCTGCCTGGTCTCCCCCGAGAGCCGGACAACTAAAGATCAATGTGGATGCGGCTCTTGAGTCTACTAACGGTAGGTGGAGCCTAGGTGCCTTTGTAGAGATGAGAGGGCCTTTTGTTGTGGTTTCATGGGGTTTTTTCAACCAATTGAAGTGTAGGTTGTGGGTCTTTGAGAAGCGGTTTGGTGAGTTCAAAGAAACAGGTGGAGGCAAATGGTCATTGAATCGGATTGTCAAAGGGTTGTTGCTGATGCCCGTGCTAGATCCTGGTTCCCAAATACGCTAGATGGCCTTTTTTTATTGTTCAAGTATCATGAATAGGTTTCCAAATGTTTTTATTTCTTTTGTTCGTAGAAATTGTAACAAGTTAGCGGGTGTGCTGACCAAGTATTTTCTTTGTAACTTATATTGGGGTTATTGGTGAGGAGTATTTTCCAGTGAATCTCGTATGTTATTGGTGAGTGGTGAGAGGCATTTTCAGTAGATCTCTTAACCTCAATTTGGTGCGATACTGATTGGTATATTTAAATGAAGCTGGATTTTCAAATTTATTAATCCCAGTTATCTTTTACAACTTACAGTGCCTTTTCAATTGTAAATTGAATTATGAGCTAGATTAGATCCAACTATCAAACTAATTTTCTGTCCTTATATTAGACCCATTGCAAAGGACAAAAAATGCACTCCAAATGACATTATAAATGCTTAATTTGATGTTAGAAAAACAAAGCACTTGATTAATCCTTGTTAATCTTCTGACCATGTCACGTAACTAGAAACAACTTGTGTTGTGATGGCTCAACTAGTCAACTTTAAGATTTTTCTCCATCACTTTGCAAAAAAATTGATAATATCCTGTTTTTCAGCTTCGAATTAGTTTTCAGTTCGGGACCGATTCCGATCCAAAATATCCATCCCTGATAACAAAGTTATCCATTCATATGATGCACATTTATGTAATGACAATAGTCTCTAGGAAAATAATATGAGGACATTAATGATAGTAGTCCAAAAATATCAATTCCACTTCGTCATGTCTTGGCCAGTTGGCCCTATCCTTTTGTTAAAGATAAAAAAACAAGTTGTGGGGTATCTTGTTTTCAAAATTGTAAGGTCACTGTTGGTGAAGAAAATTGTCGAGGAATAATTTAGTGCACGACATCATCTTCGTTTATCTCACTTTTATATCATATTCAACACTAATTAGTAATATGTAATATGATCAAATGTGTTTGAAACCGGACAATTTAATACAGACATGTTCAAATTCATCAATTCCAATTCCAGTTCCAATGTATTAACAATCGGTTTCAAAATAATCCAGAAAAGTTCGGGTACTTGCCCCATGCACACCCCTATTTGTGGTTACCAAAACAATAGCATTATTACAAGTCACCACTCACTCCCAAAATAACAAAGAAAGTGAAAGTCACTGCCTCAAACCAAAAAATGAAAACCCAACTCCTCTTCTTGCTTCTCTTACTCTCTCTTGCTCATTTCTCAGCTCAGATTTCAGCTGACCATGAACAAGAACAAGAAGATGTGAAAAGATCTCATTTCCCAGATGGGTTCTTCTTTGGAACCAGCACTTCAGCTTACCAGGCATGTCCTTGTCCCTTCTCTTTTCCCCCAATTTTTTATTCCTTCTCTTTCCATGACCTCTCCAATGTTGCTGCAGATTGAAGGAGCTTTTCTTGAAGACGGCAAGGGCTTCAACAACTGGGATGTTTTCTCCCACATTTCTGGTACTATCCATTCTGGGGTTCTCACTTTTCACCACTATATCACCATTCACCTCCAAAGTCTTGATTTTTATTTTTGTCAGGGTCCATCCAGAACAATGAGAATGGGGATGTTGCAGACAACCACTATCATAGATTCTTGGTATGGATTGGGAAAAATATATCTATTTTTTATTGTAAATTTGTAATTGATGAAATTGGAAAAAGGGTTGTGATTGGATTTTTTATTTGGGCAGGGAGATATTGAGATTATGCACTCTCTCGGTGTTAATTCGTACCGGTTCTCCATTTCTTGGGCCAGAATTCTTCCAAGTACGTTCTAGTTCTTGTTCTTGATCTTCATTTTGTTTACCAGTCGAATTTTCTTGATATCTGTGGCAATCAGGAGGGAGATTTGGTAAAGTTAATCCAAATGGGGTCATGTTCTACAACAAGATCATAGACAATCTTGTACTCAGAGGTAACATCATTTTCCCATTTCACATGTACCAAGAAACAGAATAAAAACATTGTTTTCTTGATTTCTGATTGTTTCTTGAAAGAAGAAAACAGGAATCAAGCCATTCGTGACGATACACCACCATGACATTCCACAAGAACTCGAGGACAGATACAAAACTTGGCTCAGCCCTCAAATTCAGTAGATTAATCTAACCCTTCTTCCTTTTTTCCTTACTCGAATCAATTTTATTCATGGAAAAAATATATATAACGAGTCTTGTGTTAAACGAATTAGGGAGGATTTTGTGCATTTTGCGAATGTGTGCTTCACGAGCTTCGGGGATAGAGTGAAGTACTGGACAACCCTCAACGAGCCCAACTTGTACAACGAAATGGCCTACATAAGGGGACGGTTCCCTCCGGCGCGCTGCTCGCTGCCCTTCGGGGACTGTCCCGCTGGTGATTCCGATAAGGAGCCTCTCGTTGTGATGCACCATATGATACTGTCCCATGCCAAGGTCGTCAAGCTATACCGCCATCATTTTCAGGTACTCCACTAGGCTTAAACAAGATTGTACCTCATAAAATGGGTCATAACTATGCTGTCAGTGAGAACATACGGTGATTATGCAGAAAAAACAAGGCGGGTTTATTGGAATAATTGCAAGCACATTCATGTACGAGCCTTATGCAGATGATGAATTCAATCGGCAAGCGGTTTCTAGGGCCCTCGCCTTTAATGTGGCCTGGTGAGTTTTTTTTATCTTCCTCGTGTTTCGTCAAAAAGAAAATTATTGATGAATTCAAAAGTAATAGGTTGTTGTTGGGTGTTTTTGTTGTTGAATAGGCTGTTGGATCCCATAGTACATGGAGAGTACCCTCCGGAGATGCGCCAATACCATGGAAGTGAGCTTCCGAGGTTCTCCCCCGAAGAAACAATGTACGTAAAGGGAAGTCTCGACTTCATTGGCATCAACCATTACTCGTCTCTGTACGCTAAGGACTGTATCCACTCCCGATCTGCTTGCAACTCGAGCGCACAACGGCCCATACGAGGCTTTGTGGACACCACCGGTGTGAGAGATGGTGTGCCCATTGGAGAACCGGTAAAGATATTTATGGCACTGTCGAATAAATATGTTTTTGTTCGAACGTATTGATTAACATGATTATTGTGCTAGACTGGAATGGAAAGGTTCTTTGTGGTTCCCGGAGGCTTGGAGAAGACTGTTGATTATGTCAAGGACAGATACAACAACATGCCAATGTTTGTCACTGAAAATGGTTAGTAAATTTTCTCAGCCATAATTGCAAAAATTGGATGCGTTAGTATCTCATTTTTTTTGTTTTGCAAAAACTGTTTATGGAAGCGATTATTTTAAGGACTTGTACGGTGAATTATTCTAACATATAGAAAACTTATTATAAACACAAGACATCCAATCAGAAATGTCGCGAAAACCCTCGCTCTTAGGGGATGCCCTCAACGTCGAGGGACATGTACTAGGACATATGTGCAACTCGTTCAGATAAGTCATGTGACCTCCATTTTTTCAAAATGTCTCAATTGGCCCCTCTATAGTAAAAAATGATTAAAAACAAATGTAATTATTTGATGATAAGTTCTCTTTTTACAAGTATTTATTACTATTTTTAACGTGATGGTTATTTCGTTTTTTTCAATTCATTTTCAATAATGTCGTTAACAGTGTAAAGTACAAGTTCCCAAATTCTATAGTTTTATCAACAATAGTTTAAATAGCAGCATTGTTGGTAAGAGGATTGGAACCAACTCATGTGCTTATTACATGAGGTCTCTGTCACTTCACTATGTGCAATAAATATAGTACACGGACACTCTTAACAGAGCCAAGAGTATGTTTTGATGTTCATTCAGGGTACTCTCCAGCGGCGAAGCAAAACGAGAATTTGGACGATTTGCTGCAAGACGAGAAGCGAGTAGAGTTTCACAAGGCCTACCTTGCTGCATTGGCAAGATCAATAAGGTAAACAAATCAAGTATTAAGTTTGTGTCAAAATGGGTGTTTAATAATGTTGTGAATGTGATGTAGGAAAGGAGCAGATGTACGAGGATACTATGTATGGTCGTTGATGGACAACTTCGAATGGGTACAAGGTTACAGCATGAGGTTTGGGCTGTACCATGTTGATCGAAGGACACTCAAGAGGACTCCTAAGCTTTCTGCTAAATGGTACCGGAGCTTCCTCACCAACTGCACAATGAACACAACTCAGCTTATCTCAATTTCAGAAGAAGAAAGTGTAGAGATCCAAATCCAATGAAGTTGTGACAGTGTCATGTATGGCATTCAAGTAAATAAAGGTTCAAAACAGTGGAAAAATATCACAAAAGTTGGAGATGCAGGGGATCGAACCCTGTACCTCTCGCATGCAAAGCGAGCGCTCTACCATTTGAGCTACATCCCCTTGTTAGTTTGCTTCTACATAACATTTAAGTTAATACATAGTGTCATTAGCCCCTTAAAGCCTACCAAAAAAACAGCATTTCAGATAGTTGAGCTCAGATGAGTAGCAATTCATCCCTATACAAGTCCAACACCTAAAGTCCACAAAAAACAGCATTTCAGACAGTTGAGCTCAGATCACTACCAATTCATCCAAGCAGTTTTAACAAAATTGCATATTTAGCCAGCACACATTTTGAACTTCCAGTTCAATCATCTGCGCCAAATCGCGTGAAACAAACGGGAATCGATGCATTTCTACTGTATCCGGGAAACATTGCTTGGCAATAAGCTTACCGTCTATGTCAAAGTCCGCAGCTCGAACTCCATAATCATGTATTTTGAAAATCTTACTGCTGCACCATTTTTCAAAGTACTCGGAATAAGGATGCACCAGCCATGGCATGTCTTTGATGCACTCAGTAAAGAGAGAATGGGACAGCAGGCCAAGGCAATGTCGAAAACAAGTGGTTGAAAAACCCCTTTTCGGAATCAAAACTCCCCCGTACATAGTCATATTCAAATGGTTCGAGAATACAAGGGTCGAGATAGTGAAGGTGAACAGGCACAAACACAAACTCGATACCGCCCAAAGGCATAAGCTCATTGTAAGCCTCAATCATATCCTGAATCTCCCCTGGCTTAATGCAGCCAAAGCAACCCTCTTCCATAGGGACAAGATACAGAACAACAGTCTTGCCCTTAAGATCATCAACCCTAACCTGTATACATTGAGAATTTAACAACCCTATGATATGAAATCTAACATAAAGGGACCTTTAGAACATCAACCCTAACCTGTATACATTGAGAACTCAACAACCCTATAATATGAAATCTAACATAAAGGGACAGATACAGAACAAACACTCTTCCCCTTAAGATTATCAACCCTAACTTAACAACCCTATGATATGAAATCTAACATCTTGTTTGTATTGACCAATTAGGGCTAGGGCCAAGAACCCAATAATGAAATGAAGTGGGTTTTTTGGAAAACCCATTAAAAATGTACCTTTTGGCCGTTGTTTTTGAGAAGGAAGTCCCTTTCCTTAGTGAAGAGGAGGTCGGGGACATCAACAGTATAGCCAATCTTAAGAATATTGCGCTTGTAGCGAATCTTCTTGGGGCGGGTAGATTTGATGTGTCGAGATTTCAAAAAATTTCGCTTGCAAAATCTTGACTTTGCTATGATGAAGCTGGCCAGGTTTAACTTGTGCTTCACCATCTTGTTGCCACTATCACTCTCGATTACCATTTCTCTGCCACGCCAATGTGAGGAAGATGTGCCACTGTGTAACTGTATACGCACAAATATCTAATGGGTCTTACCAAAGTGTCCAGCTCACTATTACTTCCTAAAAATCTCAAATCCAAAAGGATGACAACGTGACAACGAGACGGGTTTAAGACCGGTTTAGTAATTCATTTTCTGGCTATATCATATTAGGAATATTAGGACCAACGTTTGTTTGGTCAATTGGTTAAGCACTTGAACTTGGGTCCAAAAGGTCCTGAGTTCGAGTCACGCTGCGGTATCTCGTCTTTATTTCCAACTTCTGTTGGACATCTCTCAATTATTGTTGGGCCTCTCTTTTCTGGTGGGAGTCAAGTAGCTATATTACGCCTCCTTCTACATAAGGGTGTGTCTTGAGCTCATTATTGATACAATAATCTTAAGATCTCTTAAGAATCACAAATTAGGTGTTGTCTTGTTTCATCATAGCATAGTCGAGCCCAAATCTTGATACAATTTGCCGATAAAAAAAAAGATTAAGAATATTATGACTCTATTGTAAGAGATATTTTGTCTCTTTATAAAATAATAATAGACCAATTTGAGACTGATTTATTGATCTCGTCTCTCACCAGATCACAAAATAAATCGAACTTGACAAAGACATGAATCAAATCGAATGGAACACCCCTAAAATTTACGAATTACATGGTGAGTAACGGGCATTTTCCTGGTGTCGAGTAGGACGGCTCAAAATTAACCGAAATCAGTAAACCGACCGGAACCGAAGATACTAAAACCAGAAGAAATTAGTCTGGTCTCGGTTCTTAAACTTAAGAACCGAAAGAAATCGGTTCAATTCCAATTAGATTTATACAAAACTCGGTTGCCTACTAAACCAAATATGGTTTAATACATTATACGTGGTGGTTTGATATGTGTTCACGTGAAACAACAGTGGCTATACGTGTGGCTATATTCGCTACATTTGATCGAGAATATAGAATTTCTATCCGATTGAAAATAAATTTGTTATCGTGCCATTGTGTCGCCGATTGAGAGGATGATCCAAAAGAGATGGCAAGTAAACTTGCGATGATGATGGTGTTATAATTGGATAATCACTTTGGGGGTATTTTATAATTACAACCCATAGCTTACTTCAATATCTTATTGGAGAAATTTACATCTACAAACCCTAATTGTGACTTATTTTTTATTTCATATTGTATTTATAATTTATTAAATACTATTAGAGGATAGAGATCCTTCACGTATACGGATAACACATTTTAAATTATGTATTAAGAAATCATTTATTACAATTTAATCCACAAAATAATAAATAAATGAATAAAACTATGTAAAGGAGAAAGATATGGGGCAATTTGATCTACAACCCCATTATTGAACTTTCCACATAAACCTAAATTTGAGAAATTATTAACGAATGAAAAAAAACAATTAGGGCAAATAAACAAGAAATGGTATGAGATCATCAAATTAGTATGTGGTGAAGGATGAGCCATTGTTAAAATGGGAAGTGGATGCAGCATTTTGGCATATGATTTGTTTTTCAGCCTCCATTTCTATCAAGCTGTTGATCACAATATCAGAAGCACTTGTCACTACTTCCGACCAATTCCTATACAAGAACAAAAAAACAACATAAATTAATAATCAATATCGCGCGATAAAATAATAGTGTCACTTCTTTTCACATGCAGATCAAATTGTATGTAGATAGCATATGGATCGTTGTGGTTGTGGGAGAATATGGGGCGGGTTGAGGACGTTACATAGTCCACGTTTTTAAACCCGCCCCAAAAGTATCAGATTTGGAGATACATACATCATTTAATAGTTAGACAGAGTATAAAATAAAGTAATGATCGGTGGAGATTTAAGAAAGGCATGTAGCAGAGATGTTCCGGGTTGGGGTGGTTTGCCCTGAATTCCATATGGGTAATCTAGAAACCTCCCAGAAATCCTCTAGTTCAAATTTTACAATGTGTGATCAATATCCAGAAAGCTATAGATTAGGTCTCATAACACAGATTGTGCGGTCAATATCTAGAAAGCTATAGATTATGTCTCATAACACAGATTGTGCGGGTTATCTGATTAAATCTAAATTTGGATTAATTGTACTCTCCCCTACGTTATGATATACAGGTTAAAATGTCTCCAATATGATACTAAACAGTTCAGTATCACACTGTTTATGGTGAGTTTAAGGGTTCGATTCACCTCTAAGATCTGGTGAAAGGAGAATTTTATGGGCATATAGAATTTAATGGAAGAATGAAAAGAAGAGTACCCTTTTAGAGAATCAAATGTGAGTCCAACAGTGTTCTTGGCCTCCTCAAGAGCCGACCCAAACCTCTTCACCTCCTCTTTCTTGAACGTCCCATCATCAACCACCCGAAGATTAGAGGGCTTGATGTCACAAAAAATGGGCACCACCTTCTTCTTGGACTCCATCACGAGAGCAAGCTCGTGGAGGCAAAAGTAGGAGTCACAATAGTTAGGCGAGAACACGGCGACGAAGACCTTGCAACCGTGCACGGCGCAGTTGATCTTGTCGAAGAGCTTGTCCCCGGGCTTCATGTTCTTGTTGTCCAAGAACGGCCTCAATTTGAGCCTCGAGAAGTGGTCGTAAAGCAGCGTCGCTATGGTCCTCTTCGTGTCGATGCCACGGTGGTTGATGAACACGTCGCATGGCGACCGAGCGAGCCTCTTCGCCAGCTGGCTCCGGTCGGAGAGGCTCAGGAGGTGACGTGGGAGCTTGTTCGCGGCGGACAGTCCACGTTGCATGGTTTGTGACTTCGAATGTTGTCGGAAGATTGAGAATTTAATGTGTATTTTGTTTATTGGTGTTTTTGTTGTTGTGTACGTGAATGTGAAGGAAAATATGGTCCTACATATGTTTTGTTGGGTTTCGTGGTCTTTTATAGTATTTGGTCACTAATGAATTTTCGTATACGTAGAATTGAAATGTTGAATGTGGTAACAATTTTGTGTTCTTGATAGGATTTGTCAAGAACAATGAATATTTGACAATGACTTGTAACATTTTGACTCATTCTTATCATATTCATGTATGCCATAAGAAGTTAGAACGTATTAATAACTCATATCAATAATATGAAAGTGGTTTGTGTTCGATAAAAAAATAAAATAAAAGTGATTGAGTCGCGTTCGCTTCCTTAAATATGTGGGCATGATGGACAGTAAAATTTGAAACGGGCGTGTTCGAAACAAAGTCAACGTTGCGCTGATATACAAGAAGACACGAGAACAACGATTATGATGATTCGATCGTGTGTAGTGTAAGCCAATCGATGCACCAGATCGACAATGAAGATGATAGACTCATGAGTAATTAACAGATACAAAGACGACCAAAAAGACGTGAACAGAAATTCTATGTAAAGATTTGATAGATAAAAATATCACCAACGATGTGATAGATCGACATACAATAAAAAAATGTTAAATGTGGATTAGTGTATGAATGAATGTACATCGAACAATTTGGACAAGTATCTATAAAATAATATAAACATATCAAATCATACAAATATATTCAAAATGATCGTCTAAACGTTTCAAAATCATAGTTGATCAAGTTGACTGAAGTTATTTTATAAAACTTTTTTCCCAAAAAAACATAATCCATATAAATGACCCAAATGAATTTGGTCTTGGTAATTAATGAAACTCAACCCAATTGACTGAAGAAGATGCTGAATTATTTTTGTTGTATAGTTTTGGCGGGATTTTTTTTTCGAGTTTCGGACCCTTCAAATACGTTTTGTTGAGTAAGGCTCCAAATATGGGATTGTGTTACCGTTGAATAAGTGTTTATTTGACGACAAATAGTCCATGTTCTTGTCGAGTTGGTGCTTCTCTCCATTGAATATAAACTTCATTTGTACGTTTTTGGTTTTCCTATTTGACATAAAATATTCATGTATTTGTTTTCCATAGTTATTCAAAGTAGTTTCACACGTATATGTTAATCATTATTCTTCCATTAAAATGTTATTTTGACAAAAAGATTAAGGAGCTAGAACACACATTCAAATATAAACTTGATGTAAATTCTTATTCATGCAATTTTTTCTTCTCGCCTAATTTGAATGTATTAAGATTTTATTAGTTCAATTTACTTACCAATTACCATTATTTGATAATTAATACACATAAATTAAAGAAAAATATATGTGTGTAGTTATTCTGTAAGTTAAAACCAGAATTTTAGTTTTAACATTTTGTTGGGTGTGATTTAAAATATATTTAAAAATAAAAATATATTATTTAGTTGATAAATCCAATTACGAAATCAGACTTAAATTGAAGCGAACTCACTGAATAATTTTATTTAACATATTATTGATATCACAATTGATTTTGAAACCTAATTCAAATTTTACATCATGACTAAACTCAAAATCTAATCACTCTGATCTCATCAAATGTTACATGAGATTTATAATAATTCTTTTAAAATCCAATCTCTCTGGAATTTATTTCAAATTATGTCTGTTTAACAAACCTTGTAATAATTTTATGATGTAACAAGTATCACCTTTTTTAATATTATATATAATAAATATTTGTTCAGTAGTCATATAGCTTTCATAGCTCAGTTGGTTAGAGCACCCGTTTAGTAAGCGGGAGGTCTTGAGTTCGACTCTCAATGAAAGCAATTTTTTTAATATATTTTTGTGTATGGGCTGGGCTCTTGCTCCAAAAAGTTGGGCCTACGGCCCAAAATGAGATGAAGAAAGTGAAAGCCAGCCAAACCCAACCCAAATGTCTCTCTCCCAACTAATGTTTTTTGTTGTTGAAGTTATTAAAATGTCAAATTAAAATAATGGAAATCAGGTGCAGGGTCATTGTAGCTTGGCCTCTACATCTCATCAGATTTTGGCATGATGTCCTTTTCCTTAAATTTAATTTGGTTTCTTTTTTCTTCTTATTTTTGCTTCTTCAACATAAATGGCAGTGGCTATTAGCTCATTTCTGCATATGTAGAAACAAGCAGCAGAGAGCAGAAACAGAGAGACCTGAGGTTGGTTAGTGATTAGTGAGGCTCCTCCAGACCAATCCATGGCTTCAAAACTTGTGCTCATTCTTGTCTTCGTTTTTGATGTCATTGCTTTTGGACTAGCTGTTGCTGCTGAGCAGAGGAGAAGCACTGTAAGTTAAATAACTTTGAAGTTGTAAAACTGAGTTGTACATATCGGGCCGGACTCCACAACTAAAAGTTCAAGCTATTAGTTGGGTTTGACCCAATCCTTTATACACACCCATTTTATTTTAGTTCTTTTTAATGTGGGATTAACTTAAATTCTCCCTCTCATGTTTCATGTACGAGTGGGGCTTATTTCCCTTTCACGCTCGTGTACGTATGAGCCTCTACTTCAACACTCCTCCACACGGGTAGCCTTGTCTACACGTGGGCCATAGCAGGACTAGACTTCTGCATATGGGCCGGAGTCCACAGGGGGGCGTAAGCACGGGGATCCCACAGATAGGCCCAAATCGACCCCCTCTGATACCATGTAAAACTGGGTTGTACATATCGGGCCGGGCTCCACAACTAAAAGCTCGAGTTATTAGTTGGGTTTGACCCAACCCTTTATATACACCCATTTTATTTCGGTTCTTTTTAATGTGGGATTAACTTAAATTCCCCCTCTCATGCTTCATGTACGCGTGGGACTTATTTCCCTTTCACGCTCGTGTACGCATAGGCCTCTACTTCAACAGAAGTTCAAATTTCACGTATTCTCCAATGCTGTAATGAAATTAAGATTGTATTATATCTTCAATCGATTCTGAACTCACCGGGATTAGTCTCGAGTGTATGGTATGATTGAGTGTAGGGGTGTTCATGTTTCGGTTTTTAACCGAACCTATTCAAAACCAAACCAAATCAATTTTTTTTTTGTTTCTGATGGAAAAACCAAAATGAATTGATTGTATTCAATTTGATTTTGTATCTCTTTGGTTAGATTTGGTCGGTTGGGTTTTTTCTTAACAAGCCTAATTGGGTTTCTAGGCCCAACTTTAGTTTTATTCTCGTATTAAATTTATGTTTTATAAATCTGATAAGAGTTGATGTAACAACTAATCTCTCTCTGTAATGAATTTATTTTCTCTGCATGTAGATGAAATCGACACATTGTCGACGAAAAGTGTAATTTTTAATATATTTATTTTGATTATTTGTAATTTTTGCACATATATATTTTGTCGTTATAACATAATTTTTTATTTATTTATATTTTTCAGGCTAGCTTAGTTACGGATAGTGACAAAGAATATACATATTGTATGTATGACTCGGACATCTCAACGGGCATGGGCGTGGGTGCATTTTTGTTCCTTATGGCTAGCCAGGCTCTCATAATGGTTGCGAGCCGTTGCTTATGTTGTGGCTCGGCTCTCAGCCCTGGCGGCTCCAGGGCTTGGGCTCTCATTCTTCTCGTCATCACCTGGTATAGTTTGACTTACACACTCAACAACTTATCACTTATTTTGTCACATGAATCTCGTCATTTCTTAATAAAACATATTATCTGATTAACTTGTACGATTCTTTTTTTCTTTTAGGGTTTTTTTCGCCATTGCAGAGTCGTGTTTGTTGGCGGGTTCGGTGAGGAATGCTTATCACACGAAGTACAGGACGATTTTTGGCGGGGGAGACCCTCCGTCGTGCGAGACGGTGAGGAAGGGAGTTTTCGGGGCCGGAGCCGCCTTCGTGTTCCTCACCTCTATAGTGTCTCAATTCTACTATGTCACATACTCCAAGGCGAGGGAAAGCTTCCCGTCTTACGACAAAGAGGCCAATGTGGGCATGGGACCCTACAAATAAAGACTAGTCTATCAAGTCACGGAAAAGAACGTTACTCTTGTCCTTGAAACCATCTCTTTTTTTCTCCATTTGTTATGATTTACATTCTACGCATGCGTTGGTTGAATAATGTAATGTTTGTGAAGTTTGTGTTGGGCCTGATTGGGCAATTGAGGCCCACATATCTATAAACAAAGGTAGGATCCAGATAGAGGCCTCATCAAGCCCAAAATCAACTGGGCCGAACCTTATCTGTGTGATTGAGGCCCAATAACAGTTCACAATACAACAATATTATACTACTCTTTGCACATAAGCCATGAAAGAGAAATTAAAATGTTTTAAACTTAAAGAATGACTTTTAAGGCTCAACCAGGCTGTTTGGAATAAACCCACGTCGTGGCTCTCTATATGATTAATCTCACACCATGTTGGGTTTATTTTTAATTATTTATTAAGACATGTAATTAATTTTTTAATCATATAATATGTGGAAACCAAATAAGGCAAATTGGAAACATGATTGGGCAATGTGCAGGAAGGATGGTTCCTCCCGTATCATATTATATATAAAAAATAATTAATTATTACCAACTCGTAATAAGATATTATAATTAATAATCTAAAATTTTCAGAATATATTTATCAAGAAATGTAAATTTTATTTTGAAGCAAATTGTTACTTAGAATCATTAAACGATCCAAAAGTTAGTGGAAACCCATTATAAACTTGAGGGAATGTAACACAAACATGCCCAAACATCGAACGATTCTAGGACAGCAGATCCCAAGAACACAGTCTAGTATCATGAAAATAATTGTAAGTACTTGTTTGTTGTTGTGGAGGTGTGGTAGTGAGGACCATGTCTTTGCTCAATGTATCTTTAATACATAGCACGTCACTACTACTATGTATCGTGTCGTTGATTGGTACTATGAGGCGTGAAAGGTTAAAGACTAGTTTGTTTAAGTGTCATGCCCACCATTAACTAGCTTATTTTGCACTTCCACTTGTGTGTAAGTTGACAAGTTTTCTAGTATGTCGCACGCGTTTTAATTAAATTAATTCTATTATAAATAAATGAATACATTATTATTTTTATTGGGGGAAAACTATACTCATTATGGAATAGATTTTTGTAAATTTTTTTGAAGAAGAGTTATTCACATTAAATGTAAATAACAAACGAAGAATGAACAAGGATACAGTGGTGACGTGTTATTTACGAGCGTGTTTCGTATGAATGAGAATCTCACACGAGGTGATGAGTTACTCGATCTGTAGATCACATATAACAAAACTCTACTAACACATAAAATTTAACCAAAAAATTTATACAGTTGATTGTGTATAAATAGTACACTATATCGTCATAGTAACAACAAGGCAAATGGATTCCCCTTGTAAAATCTCATCTTGTGGCGGCGAAGAATAACTCTTTCACGACTATGTGTATTTAGTAGGCGCGGAGGAGTTGTTCTTCGCTGCTACAAGCGATTTTGAAGTTGTGGAGGTCTGGCGCTACTGCACTATAGCCACAGATTTGGGTGTTTATAGCTGCAGAAAATTTGTTTGCCGCTACTATGTCTTCCTCTAATAGTGAAATTGAAAAACCCAAAACATAATTGACGGGCGTTGAGCAACATGCATCATCATCATAGTGTCGGTCTATGGTAATACCACTTGTCATGCGTTGATCTTCGGCCAACTAAGTGCTTAATTACTTTACATCAAACGTTTTTTTTTATCTTGAGATTCATACTCACGTTTTCATGCACGATCAATGTTGAGTTAGAAGACCATAATGATACTTGGTCGTCATCTCGTATCTATTACCTTGTGCGAGAAATGAAAGTTGTTAGAGTTTCATATATGAAAGATGTGAATCTATTCACCAACTTATATAACAATCTGAGTCTTCACCTATCAGCTTGAGCTTTTAGGTGGGTTGGACTTCTGATATGGTATAAGAGGTTGGTTCTATCTTGGACGTGCTCTCCATATGCCATCGGGCCTAAAAACCCATGGGTCATGTGTCCGCTCTATATTTTCCCCTGCTCGTTTGTTATCACGTGCACATTTCGAACCGTCTTGTACGTGAATGGGGTGTTAGAGTCTCACATCTGAAATATGTGAATCTATTCACCAGCTTATATAACAATCTGATTCTCCAACTATCAGCTTGATTTTTTAAGTGAGTTGACTTTCTGATAGTACAAAAACAACCATGATCCACACAACAAAATTGTCATATAAGGCACAAAACATGATCAACATAACTAGAGTAGTTAATGAGTTAGAGATTATACCAACAATGTTTTACCATGAGATGAAGAGTTGTGAAATCAAAATAAATTTTAAAAATTTATGTATTCCATACTTATTTTGGAGTGGAGGAGACATAAATTTTTGTACCCTCTTTCCATTATTAATTTTCTATCAAATACATGAACTAGTTGACTTGGTACATACACATTGAAGATCTTATTTCCATACTTCAAATCTGTCGCCCACCAGAAGCCAAAACCACCCTTTTAATAGACCGACCTATTCTCGTTGCTTCGATTATATTATAGTATTATGATTTGATTTTTCCGAATATATATTCAGAAACTTTATATATTTTTTTGAAGAAGTCAATATATATCAAATGCATGTATATGGAAGATGGTGAGACATTAAATACTAGCTTCTTGCATATTCTCAAATCATTGTTATGCCATGGAACAACATGCATGTTCCCAATTATGAAAACTTGTTCCACATGAACTAGTGGATTCCACAATAATATCTTATAAATATGTAACTATGGTTATTATTATCTCGAAAATGTGTGATCATGTATAGAATAACATGATTAATATTTATAAGCATCCACCAATAAGTTTAATACCTTCCGGGTTTTTATTTTGACTTATTACATATAGTTCTATAAATACATGCCTTCAATTTGCCTCACAATTTTGAGTAATCAAACTTTGATAATTATATCACATCAATGTTAACTTAATGTCAATTGTGTGTCATATGTTGTTTTTAATCAAACATGCATAAATAATATTTTATATATGTATAGAGAAGAAATTAAATATGTACAAAACGGGGTAAAAATATGAACCGTAACTTGATGATGAGCTGGAAGAAATACAGTGTTCACTTAACATAGTATGGAACCTGACTCTCTCGTACACCTCTACCCCAACATGGTTCGCTTGTATGGTATAGTATGGATTTCGACCCCGCGTTACACATCTCCCCCAACATGGTTCACTTATAGGGTTAGTATGGAACCATACCCTCTCGTCGGAGACCTCGTAACGGCAATTGGAACTAGGTCAGTGAGGGATCGGCCTGATTATGACAGTTTTCATAATCAACCCGAACCCTCGCTGACCCGATTCTCCTCGTTACATCCAAGAACCCCCGTAACAGTTGGTGACCTCGTTATATATTTCCCCCAAGGCCGGAGCACATGCACTGATGCACATGAGTGCAGCATGGTGTAAACCCAGTAGAAACACGGTATACATATAGTAGAACTTGAGTGTGAAATGGTAAAAACATATTAGATACGGTAGAAACACAGAATGAACATGGTGGAGAGACGTTGTCACGTGTCGCGCGCTGGTATAATGTCGCAAGATAAGCATCTCCCATCAAATTCAAACAATTCATATTTCTATTCAGACATATAGAAATGCATTCCAATACAACCGGGGTAGCCCACATATGTACAAACCGGTTTTGTAATTTTCCCTGAATTTAAATATTAAAGTTCAGACAATTTCTTTCTTTCTTTAAATACGGCCCATGATTTTAGGACACTATTAAGTCCCCTAAAACTGTCGGTGATATCCGTAATCCAACCATGCAACCACAAAATCTCGTCTGCCCTATATATAATTACGTGTGTTAATTATCATCCACGCATATATAACTTGTACTAATTATTAATCTCAACATTAAATAAGTAACCTAAAATAGTATATAAAGTAATAAATAGCAGACAGCCTCGTATCAATCTGATCTGTCTCCGACAATTTTTACAATTCCTACGGTGGTCTCTGCCGCCACCCACCGTCCCTCCCTTTTTCGTGGTTTCTACGTCGCCAATTATTTAATTAATTGATTCGTTAATTATTGATCTTAATTATGCTCCGCACGAGCTCTTCAAGCTTAGTGTGCAATAATGAGCTGTAAGCAAATGGGTTTTGTGATTAAACAAGTACCCACCAAAAGCTCATTTTTCTAGATATTTTCTTTCTACTTAAGGCTACACTAAATGTCCAATTTGAATTAGTTGCTAAAGTTGTAAACATATAAAGTAAAAAAATCTTAACAACTATACCTAATTTGGATGGATAATTAAAGAGTAAATGTGTGTAATTAGAGGTGAAATAGGTGTAAAATAAAAAAATCTCATCAAAGTAGATCTCCACCGTTAAAATTAAATATACAAAATGTGGGGTGGATTCTAACTTTTATTTTAATTTTAATGATTGATTTTTGCAGGATTTTTCTTTTAAATACATAGGGTAAATTATAAAAATCGAACGTGAATTATTTCGATTTTATAAAAGATAAATGTGTGCTTTTGTTTTTACAAAAATAATGGCCTCAATTTTATCGTTTTTTGCAAAATGTGTATATTTTTTTAAAAAACAAAAATATCTTTAAAATAAAAATAAATTTTTTTCAACTCGAATTTGTTGGGTTTTTTCTTGACTCCGAACTTATTTACATTTGTATATATACCTGATATATATTTTTGAAGGTAAATATAAATTTTATTAATTAAATAGCATCAGGACTTGGATTTGTTCTTGACTCCTAACTTATTTACATTTGTATACATACCTAATAATACTAAAGTGTATTTTCTTTTGAAATAGTTGAAGATTAATTTATGCAATTTACCTATTAACTTTTAAAATAAATATATAATTTAAAGTTAAAAACTAATAATTAGAGAACTAAAAACATATTTTTTTTATAAATCCATCCAACTATTTCTACCAAACTACTTTAGCTATATAAACCAAAACCGGATCGATTGGAATCATTTACTTGATTTACTGTTAGTGTCCGAGTCTCTATTTACTATTTACAAGCAGCACGTGATTAATAAAAACGAAAAGACACAACAGTACCGAAGTAATTAATGTTTTCTTTCTAAACATAACTAATGTTTTTGACTTTTGACTGTTATTTCCATTACGAGCGTGTTGACAATCCAATCCCAACAAGCACCGCCCTACAATTTTAGGGCCATGCGACCCAAACAGTCCCTGTAGTTAAAAAAAGTAAAAGTCAAAGGGCATGGATGTAATTTCGCGGAGAGCATGAAGAAATGTTGTTGAAAACAATCCTAGCCGTTTATCACAAAGCATTGAATAAGATGGTCCCAAAAGCAGGTGAACCAAAAGTCACATTCAATTTAACAGTAATGGGCTGGAACACCATGTGGGGGAGATGGCGTTTTCGTAATTATGTTGTCAGTTTTAGCTGTAACTATCTGTCAATATGGCTTCAATGGGCTTGTTGACTTTCGATCCCAAGGCCCGTCGACAACGAAAAGTCAAGGTTCAAGCCCAGGGTTGACTAGTGTAGTCAAGTGTAATTTGTTTTTCCAAGTCACTAATATTTTGTAGGGATGGCAAAAAAATTCGAACCCGACAGGTACCCGATCAACTCACCCCGTTCGGAACGGGTGAAACCCAATGTTTTGCGGGTTTGGGTCGGGTTCAAGTTTTATGAACATGTTTTTGAGCGGATGCGGGTCGGGTGCGGATTGACCTCTACCAGATCCAATTTCGACCCGCACATAATAATAGTTTATATATTAATATTATGTAATAT
>JAYMTP010002403.1:0-19932 GCA_036897365.1 Geranium brycei
TGCATAGATAATTGGAACTGAATTATGAGTTGACCCATTATTGGTCATTGTGGATTCGACCATGTACTTATCAGGTTTATTATTAATTGTAACGACCACGTGCACTTGCGCGTATTCGTGAGCTCGTGCACCACTGTCTACGGGCCCAACAATATAATATTTTAATTTGTATTTAAAGTAAAAACTAATCAAATTTATCTGAACATATTTGATCGATATGGATAAATTTCTTTGCAAATCGAACATGACAAAATTATGCTTGTTTACACTCTAAAACCACACGAAATTTAAGTGGGATCACATCTATATATCTTTTTTCCATTTCCTTCACCCGAAATCTGTTGTGTGGGGATGCATGTTGAAAATTAATGGACCACATATATAGATTAATAATTTGTATAAAAAGAATTACATCAATTTTCTAATCTACTCAAAATCTCTTCTCATCTCATGTGTCTAATAAGGTTCAAACTCACGACATCTGCTAATAAAACGTGTGTCTCAAATCGTTAAAGTGTCCCCTTAAAAACATATAGATCAATAACTAATATTTAAAAATTCAAGTTTGTTTACAATATTTGAAAATATGTATCAATTAATATTTATGATTTTTTTGTATTTCTTAACACGAGACATTAACAATTTCTAACCTTTTTATATAACATACCTTTAAGATAAAGAATGACATTACATATTTTCTTTTTCTAAAGTATAAATCTTGAAAAATGTGGAGTGGAGGTTTATTATTTGAACATGGGATTTCTTTGAGATATTGATGGGAAGGTTCATGTTTTCTTGCTATGGAAGGAACAAGAGCCAACAACTGATCCAAGCTATGGCTTCCCCAAAAATGATGATCCATTCCACTAATGTGATGGGTGTCCCCTAAAGCAAAAAGGTGAAACCACATATATATATAAAGCTCCTGATATTATTATCCATTAACAATATTTATCATATATATATACATGTTTCTCCAACTTATCATGAGCATGCCCTCCGCACGTGTCGGATGATTAAAATTTTCATTTTCTATTTTCTTTGTCAATCCAAATTCAACTTCAATCTGAAAAGGAAAGAGAATGAATGCTTGAAACGTTCTAATTATAGGGACTATTAATTAACACGCAAATATTGAATGATGGATAATGAAGTGGGTGGTGTTTAATCTTTCTTTGTGTTTGTAATTTTGTTACATGTAAAATTAGATTAATAGAACATATATAATAGCGGGAGCACCCCGTTTTTCGACTACACAAGTCGCTCTATGACCTCAAGCAGGCCTCCCGCAACTGGTACCACAAAAATACTGAGTCTATCACACTTATAAATCATTCAGTGCCGACCATTCCCTCTTCACCCGAGTGCTCTTTATTGTTGTTCTCATCTATGTTGATGATGTCACTATCACCGGTGACAACCCCATAAACATTCGGACACTGAAAGCACACTTAGACATGGAGTTCGAGATAAAGGATATGGGCAAGCTGAAATACTTTCTCAATCTTGAAGGGGCCAGATCACCCGTAGGGATCATCCTTTATCAGAGGAAGTATACACACGTCATCCTATCCGACAATGGACTTACTAGCTGCAAGCCGACCTCCTTCCCGCTTCTGTAACAACATCGTCTCTTATCTGAGTCCGGACCTCTATGTGAGAACAGTGGGGTATATCTTCGACTCATTGGTCATCTACCATACTTGAACATCACTCGACCATATATTAGTTATGCAGTGCACATCTTGAGCCAATTCATGCACGTTCCACGACAACTGCACATGGACGTTGTGTTCCATGTTCTTGGCTACCTAAAGCTAGCCCTGGGCAAGGAATTTTACTTCCCTCAAAGCGACCCCTCTTCCTTCGGGAATATTTTCGTCGACTGGGCAGATTGCCCAAATACTCAAAAATCCACTACCGGCTACATCATTTTTCTCGGTGCTTTATCAATCTCATGTAGGTCTAAGAAGAAAATTGTGGTATCCTGCTCATTCGTTGAGGCAGAATATAGAGCAATGACGGACACCAGCCGGAAGACTGTTTGGTTACAAGCGACTTCAAGCTCACCAACTCAGCTCGATTCATCTCTTCTGCGATAGCCATGCTGTCATCCACGTTGCCTCGAACCCCCATTTTCCACGAACGAACCAAAAACATTGAGATCGACTGTCATTTTGTGCACAACAATTTCAAGCATCGATGCTCCACCCCAAACCGATCCCCAACAAACATCAGCTCGCCGACATATCCACCAAGGGACTTGGGTGCGATCGCTTCCATAAACTTTCGTGCAAGTTGGGCATTTTCACCATCTATACTCCAAATTGAGGGAAGTATTAACAGTAAGAAATCATATTGATTTCTTATCTTCACACACCACATATTTCTTTCTTGAATTAGCTAGGTCAAAGATTGCTGTAAACACTCTCTATTATGTTCCCAACTGAATATTCAAGTCCTTACATAATTATAAGATACTCGTATTGACCAATTAAGTAAACATGTCAAATACAAATACCTATTTAGTATACATGTATGGTTAAATATTAGAAAACACGGTAGAGGGAGCAACAATGAGCAATCGAGCATTGATACTTTCTCTTTTTGCTCTTTTCCTTTTGCTTGTTTATGTGTAATATATATATATATATATATTTCAATCAAAATACTAATTATTAAAATTATTTTAGTGCGGCCATGAATGTGGTGGATGAGAGGAGCCTTTGGTTTTTAGCTTTCCAAGCGTGGATGGTTTTGTTGGAGAATCCACAACCAAATGGCTCCATGCTCTCTCTCTCTCTCTCATGTCCCACCAAAAGCAAAAAATTAATTTAACCTCTTTCTCTCTCTATTTAGTAAAGAAAAAAAGAACATTATTGATATGTGTCACCATCTTCATGCCTCCTCCAAATGGGGCCTTCATTTTTTCATCACAAGGCAACATTTAGTTCAGATTATTAATTTAATTATGCTAGTTTTTTTAGGTTTGAAATCATGACTTTTGGATTCTTTTTTCCATTACTAATTTAATATTTGCTTTTATTGGTGGCAGAAAACATGCAAATTCATGTTAAGGTGTCCCAAAGTCTAATCAATTGCTCTCTTCTTTTCCTAGCCTTCTTTGCAGATCATACATATTGATTGTGATGGTCATTATATGAATTGTGTATCGGATTTAGTTACATTTTTATGTGAAATTAAATTGTATTAATTTTAATTTTATATTTTAATTATGTGCTCTCAAAAGCGAGTCAATAACACGTTATGGTGTGGTATGGGCGTGGAACATAGTTTACTTTTATCGGATAACATGTTTAGGTTATGTTAAAGAAGATATATATGAAATTAATCAATCATCATTTATTGCAATCAAATCAGACCTCATATTAACTGAGATTCAAACTCTAGTCCGGAGGCCAGGGAGCGAGTAAGCCCCTAACCACTGGGACACACTCGGTTGTCATGACTTAGTTATTTATAAAAAGAGAATATCTGAACAATTTATCAAAATAAAAAAGGAAACTATTTTATTTCAAAGAAAAATTCAAAGGATACCATATTTGAATATTTGAGTGCCAGATTCAAATTTCTATGAATAATCTAAAAAAATACAATAACTTATAATTGATTGATCAATTATATCCATTCAAAGTTTAAAATTAGAAGACAAATCATGTTGTATATGAACATAGTTGAAAGATATGTTCATTTTTTTATTGGATACTAAATCCACTATTCATTAAGATATAGTTCTACGAACCAAGACAAGAAGCACGATGTTTGAATATATATAACTCTTATGAAACTCAACTAATCAAATTGAAGATCTAATGCTTACATGCGCACTGACCTATTATTTTTTAACATATGTGAATAAAATTTAATTATAATTATGAATCTATGCACATTATAGTATTTTAAATTTATATTTGTCCATCCTTTTTTATTGTATACATCATCAATAATTCAAATCAAAGAAAGCTAAAGAGAATACGCAAGTACGCAACGTGGATATATACGACACTCTAAATCTAATAGTGCAAATATTGTTGTATTTTGTGCGGTGCACAATCACACCCATCTTGTAATGCAATTGTGGTTGAACTAAGTAAAAGGATAAATAAATAAAAGAAGTAAATGGGTAAAAAAAATTAATTACAAATTGGTCTAATCAAAATTATGGGTCATAATTCAGCCAGAAAATTAAAGAAATTAAGTAGAAGTAATTGATACAGTGGTCAAATAAGACTTTACCTGACCAAAAATTAAGGGTTCGAATCGATTTACTTTTACATGAAAATTAGGTTTGAGTGGAATAGCATTTTCGAATCTAGTAAGGATAGTTAATGTAATAATTCCACCGTATGTAAGTTTCATGTTATGCATAAAGAATTATTTATATTCGTAAAATTTTAGCAAATGAATTAGTAATTATATTCTAACTTGAAGTTCAAACAAAAATCAAAATCAAGCTGTTTTTGTGTGTCATCAAACCGCAGAGAGAATAATACAACTCCAAGTCATTACAAATATTTAGAATAATAGGTGATTCAACATTTTTATATTTTTTTTTATGTTTAGAGTGATTGGTACATGTTGGGGAGATTCGGGTTTTATCTAAGAAAAGCGCCCAGAGAAAGCTCATACACACATTAGAGCCCACATTTGACCTAAAAGACTAACTATCAGGTCTAGAGTTCAATATGTATATAAACTCTCCTTATAATCAGTACGCTTCCGATGTGGGACTTCGAACTCACATGTGGACGTAACAATCTCTCCCTCCACATTGAGTCACATCACATCGGGCTGACTCCCCTTAAACCCACAACTTTACTTGGTCCACTCAGTCTCACAAGTGCCCTTTTGATCCTATATGAGCCTCACCATGGGGAGAGCTAATCGTGATCCCGGTCTTACCAGCCATAGAAGTACCCGACCCACTTAACCATGAGAGTATGCCAAACCAAGCTCTGATACCACAGTTGGGGAGATTCATGCCTTACCTAGGAGGAGCACTCAATGAGATATCATACACATATTAGAGCCCACATTTGACCAAAAATACTAGCCTATCAGGTCTAGGATCCAATGTGTATATAAACTCTTGTTATAACCAGTACTCTCTCGATGTGAGATTTCGAACTTACATGTAGACATAATAGTACCGTCTTAATTAGATCTAAACTGAAATTGAAGAAGTATAAATATTAAAAAGTATATAAGAATGTTTTGAAACCAATCTATACATTGTAGATATAAAATGTTAAAGATATATGAATTAGGCTTACTAATACTGACTTTTAAATACTAAATAATGTTATGGACATTAAATAACTAGGGATAAAGAGGATTAATGTTACAATACCACAGTACAAATAAGATGGACCCAATGGGATTGGGAGTGGAGTGAGGGAGTTGATTGGTTCCCTCCACTCCAAACAATAGGGCATGAAATTATTTATATTCTATTATAAATTTTATTTTTTATACAGCTCAGTACAGTATTTTATACTACAAGTCACACAGTTGCAAGTATATACAATTGTGGTGCTATGGATCTTCTTGTCTGTACATAAGATCTGTTTCCAGGTGATTTAAATCATGCTGCTCTACACATTAATATATCTATACTTTTTTTGGCACACCCATCACCGTGCACAATAGAGTACTGATTGCTCTCTGTGGACCGTTTCTTTTCAATTAATTTGTTAATTTAGGTTCAGTTTGGTCTGCTTAATAGATAAGAAAGCACGAATTTGGAATCTCATGTCAGATTAATCAATCTATGAACAAGCAGAGCAATAATTAGTAGTGTTTAGTTATTTATGGTGACACTACTTTGTCAAATAAACCTATTTTTATCACATGATGATGATATTTTTGGGGTTTGAATTTATTTTAAAGTTCATTGATGATCAAAATTCACCACATTTTGATATTTTGTTGATATTGTGGTCCATTGGTTGTGGTCATCAATAATTCATTTTATGGATTGGTATATGATTTACCGCTGTGTATTTAATTTTATGTTATATGATTTTGTGCACAAAAGAAACAAATGAGTAGTTGGTCGAGGTTGTATGGATTCATAGTCATTAAATTGTAAGATCATATTGAAATATGATTAATTAATTAAATAAATGTAATAATTGAAGACTCATAAGACTCCAAAATTATAAAAACACGATTTTACCAAACAAACTCTAACATACTTATTATACACTGATATATTTTTACTTTTCGATGTAGAACTATATATATTTTGAGTTTTAGTCTTCTGAATGAGGGGTTTGTCTCACTCAATTTGGATTAATAAAATGCATTTCCTAAAAAACTGTATCACATCTTTTGTTATTAATCACACAAACTCCCAAAATGGTAGTATGCAATTTGATTTTACATGTTCTATTGGTAATTCCTTCTTTTGTTAAATGTGTGTTATTCTCGTATGAATTAATAATTTTGAAATGAACTTTATTCCATTTTAATCTTCATTTGATAAGCACATTAGAACAAGAAAAGGTAAAATTAAGTAAAATTCTGGTTTTGTTCAATGAACAATTGAATTCATTTATCAAACATTTGCCAAATCAACCCTAATGAAACACATCATAGTTATAGCAAGAAGAGAGAGGCCAGAATTATTTAATCCTCACATATCATGGTTATAAATGGAAGGAGTAGCTTTTAGCAAAAATCTAAAGTTTTCTTGTCAAATTGAACTAAAAAACATTTGAAATTATATTTGTATGTATTCATCATATGATGATTCATATTGTCCTTGATCCTAAAGTCCATGTAAATTACATTTACAATTTACTATAGTTAGCACACACCAATTGGTTTGGGCACACAAAGGGGCAATGGGATCATCACATCAATGGAAAGCAAAAAATGTCACTCCATTGGCTATGGCCTTTTCAAGCCTAAAGCAAGCCATTGATATGCATATTGTGGCAAAGCTGAAGCATATAGTGTCAGTGGGAGTTGTAGAGATGATCATGTACCCAATGCTTGGCCAGTGGGTCCCCTCACCCATCTCTCAATCCATCTAAAATTCTAAAATGCTTTGGGTTTGAATGGTCAATCCCCAAATCATTGGTCTTCATGTTGTATTTGCATTGGATACCCATTCCCATTCCTTCTTTCTACCTTAATTCCATGTCTTTGTGACCATTCTCTTCCCCTTTACACTTTCATGGCAAATGGTAAAGCAAGTTATTGCCCATTTTGCAGCAACAAAGTCTAGCTATGGCCTTTTGAGATTTCTAGTCATGCTAGAAAGTGCAGGTGGTTACTCAATTTTGTGTTCATGGTCATGGTCCCATTTCCAGTCCTTTTCTTCTCCTTGATTTTGTTTTCATGTTTGTGTAGGTCGGGCTTTACTCATTTGATTATGTTTCAAAACTTAGATTCTTTATGTTGGGTGTTTCATCTGTAAGTGATTGTATTGAATAATTTCATGATTTTTATATTTTTATTGATGATATCGATAATGTGGTAAAGATAATCTCTTATTCAAAATGAAATAATTAACTGTTACGATATGACTGATAACTTAAAATTTTGAGCATTCATATGTATTTCTTGTACGCGAGACTATTTCTGACCACGCTCAGTTGAGTTATTCAAGATAAAATATGTATTTTTTTATCATAATTTGATTGAAGTATCATCCTTAAGGTTACAAACTCAATACATATTTGCATTACCATTGTTATGTTTGTTATAAACAAATATAAAATTTAAATATATTTAAGTTTGTGTTCATGGTTATGGTCCATTTTCAGTCATTTTCTTTTTGTTGATTGGTTTTCATATTGGTAAGGTTAGTGTAGGTTGGGATTTTTTCAATTGGCTGTAAAATTATGATTCAAATTTTAGATTCTTTGAGTTAGGTGTTTCATGTACAGTGATTGTATTAAATGGTGCCATGATTTTTGTAGAATAACCATAATGTCATAGAAGCTTAATCTCTTGTTTGAAAAGAAATTAATCATTAACTTAAATCATCTATATGTATTTACGGCACAGAAAAAATCAACTTTGATCACACTCAATTGTGTTATTCAAGATAAGATTTGTAACTTTTTACTTTGTTTCACGATTGTGTTGAAGGATAAACTTAATCTCTTGTTTGAAGTGAGATAATTAATTGTTATCTTATACTTCTTAATTTATAACTTTGAGCATCCACATGTATTTTTAGTAAAAAGTTTATCTTTGACCACGCTCAAATTGAGTTATTTAAGATAAAATTTGTAATTTTCTATTCTGATTCAACTGTAATACCAATGTCAAAATTATAAACCCAACACATGTTTGCATTTATCATTATTTTATTATATTTGTATAAAAAATATAAAATCTAAATACATTATTCTATTAGTTAAGGATAAAGATAATACATGATTAATTTTAATTTATGTAGTCACTTATTAAAATTTTGTAAAACTAACCGTTTGTATGTTTTAGTTTATTATATAAGAGACTATCTTTGACCACGCCTAAATGAGTTATTCAAGATAAAATGTCATTTCCAATTGTGATTCAACTGCAATACCAACGTCAAAGTTACAGACCCAATACATATTTGCATTTATCATTGTTATAAAAAATATATATTTGATGGTTATTATTTCCCATTTTCAATCATTTTTCTTCTTCTTCTTCTTTTGTTTTCATATTGGTAAGTTTTGTGTAGTTTTGGATTTTTCTTTCAACTGGCTATACAATTATAATTCAAATTTTAGATTGTTTGAGTTGGGTGTTTCATGTACACTCATTGCGTTGAATGATAAACTTAATCTCTTGTTTAAAATAAAATAATTAATTGTTAATTTATATTTGTTAACTTATAACTTTGAACATCCACATGTACTTTTAGTATAGAGATTATCTCTGACCATGCTCAATTGAGTTATTCAAGATAAAATCTGTAACTTCCCATTCTGATTCAACTGCAATACCAATGTCAAAATTACAACTCCAATACATGTTTGCATGTATCATTATTATTATATTTGTTGTTAATAAGTATAAAATCTAAATATATTATTTTATTAGTTTTTTTTTGAAATTATTATTTTATTAGTTAGGGATAAAGATAATGTGTGTTTTGATTAATTTATTCATTTACTAAAATTTTGTGTATCATTTTTTGGTTCAATTATCTTTTTATGCGTGTTAATAACGGTTCAGGCCTGTTTTTAAAAAAATTAAAATTACATGTAATTGTTTTCGATTATTTAAAATATACATCGTAAAATAGGAGACATTAAACCAACAACCCGATAGGGCCCAAAAACCCGAACCCGAACCATGTGGGCAATGATAAAAGCACCCGCACGAAGAGAGAGAGGTACGCTACAGTGTAGCTCACCTCCATCATTGTACACTTATACCTTGCGTGCACTCCTCTCACGCACGTTCGGTCACAGTAGCATGGAATTGAAGTTTCGATCCCCAAGCAGGGACATTTCCGTCAATCTGCACTCTATATATCACTTCACCTTCTCTTCTGTGTCCTCTAACTCTCGCCTTTGACTGTGCTCTCTCTCTCTCTCCATCGTCTTCTCCGATTTCCTCCTGAGCTCGCTTCTCTGCAATTCGTCTCTGATCTTCTGATTCTGAGCATTTTTGCATCTCTGTCGCCCGCTCCCTGATTGTTCTTCACTGTGTAAGCTTCTTCTTCTTCTTCTTCTTCCTTGGCCTGTGTACTCTACTGTGCGATCTATGGTTTCTTGTGCGTTTTCTGCTTTCAAATCGGTATTGGTTCAGATCACTATGGATAATTTTGCTCTTTGCGTGGTGTTTTCTACAGTTGAAGCTATTTTCTGTAGCAAAGGCCTATTTCTGGGTTTGTTTTGAACATTTTGCTGTGAACACTTCTTTTTCTCTCTCTCTCTCTGTGTTGTACCTGCTGTTTTGAATCCCTCCGTGTTGCAGGTGAAAACGATTTTGGCAGTCCTTTTGTGCTGATGCTAGATTCTATACTCTCTCTTGCTCATCTATGAGCTGGGTAAAGTTTGGTAGCTGAGAAAATCTGAGGAAAAAGTGGAAATACATGACTATTAGGCAGTTATATAGAAAATTGGCCCTGTGATGTGATATTTTTTTTGTTTACTGTTAGAGAAATCCTCAGAAATTTAACTAGTGTTGGTCTATTGTAACATAGAAGAGAAGATCTAGCTGAATGGTTGTGTATAACAATTATATATGATAGTTAGAGTTTGTGTAGATGGTTTAGCTTTTTGATTGTTTCCTTGCACTTACCATAAGCATGTTCTGTGGCTTGCTTGAAAGCATCTATAATGTGAAATTCATCCTCTGCAGGATCTTTGAACAGCTTTGGTGGGTGGAACCGGCTATATTCATTGTGTTAAGAGGAACAGCATGCCGTGGTGCTTGATGAGTCTCTCTGTTGATGTGTTTAGGAAAGTTGTGTCTCTGAATTTGTATTGCAGGGTAATTCTGTAATCGATTTTATTTTATCCAGAAACCATTTCCTCTATTTCTTCAGTACTTCGCGTCTTCCATATTGTCCATGGGATCCAAACTTTTTGTTGTCATTCCCTGCTATGTCCGCAGGATTAGCTGAATATTAGTTGATCCTTCCTCGAGTTGTTGTTTCCAAAACCCGTGTCTGCATATTGGCAATATAGTCTATCCTCTGTTTGTTAAAGATTCATAGTATCTCTTCCTGAAAAATTGTATCTGTTGTTTCTTTGGTGATCTCCTTTGGATTTTGGGGTGTTGAGTTTGTTGTTCTCTAGAAGATTTCTTCTGCTTATAGTATATTGAAGGGTTTAGGAAGTAGTTATGGTGTGCCAAGCAGCGAGCCAAACAAGTTTCCGAGCATTGAAATACGAAAGTGGGATTGCGGGGAGTACCACCATTGTTGTTAGAGTCATAGCATGCTTTCAACCTCTTCAAGATTGCCAGGTTTGTCTAAAGAATTCATTTTTCATCTAATGATATTGTGATTCTAAGATTATACATACATGTTTCCTGTGCTTTTCATGTTTTTGATGGCTTTCACTCATTTTTTTGTATGTTAATTATGTTTTCTTGTGACTGCCAGGCTGAATATTTCCGTCATTTGCTCAAACCTGTAACGTAGATTTACTTTCCGCCTTCGCGTTCAAGTTTAGCTGGAGCTTTTAGTTTCTTTTCTTGTTCCTGAAATAAACAGAATCGATAATACTACAAAGATCATCTACTGGTATGTTACTTTTTGCATTTTGTTTGATCCTTACCATGTTTTTCCAGTCATTTGGATATAGTCCTAAGTGTTTTTTGGGTTCTTGTATTTCAATCCACAGGTGACTGATTTGGTTATATGGGAGAGGATTGTGGATCCTGGCTTCCTCGCCAGCATTTTGATTGGCAAACACACAATTGGAATTCATTGACGGCTCCCCAAAATATGGGGAGGGAAAATACAGTTGCTGCACACATGAGGCCTAACACTGATACAGTGCCTACAAATGGAAATTTTCCAGTATGTGCAGTAGCGGAGCTGCCCGCTCATCAGCGGGTGGGCCAAGCAAATGAACCACATGGTTGGTTTTATTGTTTACCTCAGTTCCGACAGGCCTTCGCTCCTGTTACTGTCTCCACTGTCAAAGAGAAAGTCCCTGGTTTCCCTTATGGAAATTGTCTGGAGGCTGTTCCTCCCAATGTTGGGCCTGGTTGCGTGGAGAAGAGATTCCTGGTTTTTGATCAATCAGGTGATCAAACGACTTTGATCTTTGGTTCTGATATCAGGAAACCTGTGCAATTTCCCGCGTGGATTAAGCAATTCCCTGTAATTCCTGGTGCTTATAATATGAATGGGTATGCTCCTGAACCTGAAACTGACATCAATCCCTTGGAACCGATATTGAACGGTAAGTTGAATGAGAATCATGATAGTGATGAAGTCAGTGAAATGCATGAAGATACCGAAGAGCTCAATGCCTTGCTTTATTCTGATGACGAAAGTGATTACACTGAAGACGATGAAGTTACTAGCACAGGGCACTCACCTGGTTCAGTGACTGATCATGGTAAGTCGGACTCTTTGGAGGGAAGCACCAGGGATGCTGCAAGTTGTAATAAACCAACAAAAAAGAGGAAACTATGTGATTCGAATCACGACAAGGTGCACTCCCTCAAAGACACCGCCAGTTCAGGTAACCCCAAAATGTCCTCCGAGTATGAATGTGATGCTGAATCTAGCCATGCTGGTGGCTACAGTCCGTCATCTGACGAAATTGATTCCTTGTCCAAGAACAAAAGAATGAGAAAAGAGAAGATAAAGGAGACGATCAGTATCTTGCAGAGAATCATCCCCTGTGGGAAAGATAAGGATGCTGTTGGTGTTCTTGATGAAGCTATTCAGTACCTGAAATCTTTGAAGCTCAAAGCCAAAGCCTTAGGTTTTGGCACTCTATGATCATCACCATCACCAGATCTTTCTGGCTAGAAGTCATAACGTGTTAATAGCTTATGAAGCATAATAAGTTGAAAATCTTCTTTGATGGGTCTTGTGCTGATCCCGGAAATCGCTACTAGTTGTTGGCCCCATCACTCGTGAAGTCCTTGGCACCATTTGGCGGCGAGAAGATATATTGCGAGTCTATTATCTCAAATAAAGACGGTGAAACAGTCCCATGTCTAGAGAAATCAATTGTGGCGTGTGCATGGCTATGGAATCTCTGTCGCTCTCAGGTCCCCGTTAAGGTGAGTGCCAAGTCCATGGGTGAAATGTATCGCCTTTCAATCTCGCGTGTGAAGTTTATCTTTTTTTTCTTATTTAGTTTCATCAAGATTGTGTGTCAAAGGGGCCAATACTGATTAAGATCTCATGCAAGTTGGTGAGAGGCCCCAAGAAGAGACCCATGAGATCATCATCAACCAGCTATTGCTTAGGTGAAGTGTGTTGTCCAATTGGATAGCAGAGTGAAAGTTGGTGTTTATTTATGTGCAGTAGTGGTTTGGTCTTTGGGTGGGTGGTGGAGAAATGTATGGCTATCAATTTGCTTTGTGTTTTATGGTTGTCTTGTTGATGTCTCTATGTATGTATGTGCTCACGTCGCAAGGGACAGTGATGTGCTATGTTGTGTGACTGTTGATTCCACATATGCTTGCTCTTCACAGAATTGAAAGGTTGAGATGCTAATATTTTCTCTGTGGAGAAGAAGCCATTGGCTGGTGGCTCTTGGTGTCTGGTGGACCTATTGGCTGTGCATTATTTGTAATTTGAGGGTTTGTTTGCTTAAAACCATATTGTATACATCATCATTTTGTAAACTGGGCCATATTTAAGTGAAACACTGGTGAAAATTCATGCTCACATTTGACTCGAAATACTAGGCAAAAAAATTCATGCTCACGTTTAACTTGAAATACTAGTCTATAAGTTATATATCGGGTTAATCACATATGGGATGGCCTTCTCTTATGCCCAAACATGACCATTTTCATCATATCTATATTTATCCTACATGAGAGAACCGAAAACGGTCAAGGTTTTACCAAACATGAGAGTATTGAACCCATTTAGAGAGTCTACAAAATCAAGGCTATGATCCTACTACTATTGTTAAAGAGTGTTTGCTTTACTTAGGAAGAGCACTCAATGAAGTACATGATACACACATAGAACTACGTTTAATACAAAAGACTGATTCATCAAATCTTGGTCCAATAAATTATATAGATTTTTGCTTGTACTTGTAATCATCTGGCATTTTAAACTCGTACGTAGGTCAAAAAATGTGACAGTATTTTTCTCAATGCAGATTTATAAACCTCAACATTCTCCGTCACATCTTGTTGTGCATGTAGATTTACTTTAAGTCTTCAACAAAATAGTTACAAGAGAAAAAGAGTGGTATGGAAATGGGCAAGCAGAATATTACATAAATCTGATTGGGTTTCGTTTTCAGAAAAGTGAACTTAGGCAGTATAATTGATACCAAAATCTAAAGAATCAATATTAGTTGAAACGTCAACCTCTTCACAAAGCACAATCACATTGCTCACAATTACGTGCGCGTGCATGTGTGATGCTTGTCTATCACTACCCATCGCTCTCTGTGTTTACTTTTCTTCTAAAATCAATTAAAAGTGGGTTTGCATGTTTTAAGTGAGGCCTTGGATTATGCCCCGCATGCCCTAATTAGGTTGCTTTCAATAATATCCCAAACTTAAGCTTCTCCAAAATGACTCATCAAGATTGTGGATGATGCATTAGACTTTATATATCTTTTTTATCGAGCTTTATCCACATCAACATATTCCAAGTTGGTAGTATTATTGTGGATAAAAATATAGAGGAGATATCAACTACAAATTAAAAAAAACGTCAAAACGTCAAAACTGTAGAACATGTAGTGCAATGTTGTTGAACATACTGAACTTGTGTAAAATTGAAACAATGTAGAACATGCTGGACCTTGCCACGTGTCGCACGATGAGATAACGCGCGTCTCAGATCTGACGGTTCTACATGAGTTTTGACATTTTTTGGGGTTTGTAGCCGAGTGTATCCCTAAAAATATATGTATTTGTGTTTAATTGATAACATAACCTAGAATTTATGTTATTGAAAATACGAGAAAAAAATTTGACAAAAATAAAAATAGGGTAAATGATAAAAATGTGTTATACACTTTGACACATGTGCAAGAGGGTGATGTGTTTTTTGTTACTCACAAAAGGAGTGTGAACTTTATTTTCCGTACAAAATATATGTATTTTACAGAATCGGGAAATTAACATAAAAACTTTTTAAAATATTTATACTTAGAATATACATATTAAAAGCAAGATCAATATATTCTTCCCTGTAAATTTTTGCATTTAATTGTTGAGTTTACATTTTGAACATGCCTTATTTTAATTCCAAAACTAAGAGTCATATTTGGTATTTTGGTCAAAAATAAATATTAGTGAAGTAAGTAGGGATGGCAAAATTTTCAAACTCACCAAGAAATATCATATTTTTGAATCTGACAGATTGGAGATGAGATCATTTAACCCACTTCAAAAATCACTTCCTTGTCATCTTATAGAGAAATAGTTATCTCAATCTGTATTTGATAGGCACTCGGTATCCCCAATTCGACGAGAGAAGAGACGAGAATTACTAAATCCGTATCGAATCTGACCGGCTGCTCAATTCTTGAAGAATGAGCCAAATATTAAATAAACGGGCTTTCTATTCAAAATCGAACAAGGCAAAAGGCCCAATTAAATATTTGGATTCTCTGCTCTCTCTCTCTTTCTGATAAACGAATTGCAAGATTAAGATTGGACATAATGGTTGGAGTATGGGCTTGGAACTTGAGTATGGGCTTGGGCTGCTTGCAGTTTGGGCTGGAACTGACCCTCTATTGAGCCACTCATGTTCGATTAAATAAATATTTAGACTAACTTTTTATATGCGGAGTAAATTTGAGAATCAACTCGTTTAATATTTAATTATATATAATATAATATGGTTAGTGTTTATATTGACATCTAAGACGAGATAAATTGAATCATGTCAAATTTTAGCTGGAGTGTAATTATTTTAGGGATGGAAAAATACCCTCAATTCAATAGGAATATTGGGTAACCCGGCCAATGGGGTATTTGTTCAGGCCTCTGCTTATCAGATTGAGTTTTTAGGTGGGTTGGACTTCTAACATGATATTAGAGCCTGGTTAGATTTGAACGTGACCTCCGTACCATTTGTTTCAGCGTTAAGGCCCATGGATCAGAGGTCATCCCTTCACCCGCTCGTTTTTTACATTGCATTTTAACCCGGCTTCGACGTGAAAGGGGGTGGTAGAGTACCACATCTAAAAGATGTGAATCTGTTTGTTAGCTTAAATAATATTTTAGACCTCTATCTATCAGTTTGAGTTTTTTAGTGTTTGGGTTTCTAATGTGATATCAAGGTTTGGTTGGATTTGGACGTGACCTCCACGCCATTTGTTTCGGACTTAAGGCCAATAGATCATAGGTCGTCCCTGCATTCCCGCTCGTTGTTTACAGGTGTCTTTCAACCCGGCTTTCACGTGAGAGTGAGTGTTAAAGTAATACATCTGAAAGACGTGAATCCTTTTACCAACTTAAATAATAGTTCGAGCCTCTACTTATCAGTTTTTAAGTGGGTTGAACTTCTAACAATTAGTGTCACCAATCTTGGAGTCATATACATACAATAAATCAGTATTCTTGTTCATATCACCCATACCTTAAATCACAAAATCTAACTACTCATAACAACAACTAAACAAGATGGAGACTGCAATAACAAAGACAAATCAACCATATAAAAGAGAATAGTTGAGGAAATACATCACTCAAGTGAAGAAATCATCAATCCATCTTCATTAATTTTCTAGTTCTTACAATTTTTACCCCCATAAGGTTAAGAGCTTTTCTCTCTAGCTACCTCTCTACAAGACCCAACTCTCTCTACACAAAATCTTTGATATAGATTTTACACGACCCCAAAAATGGACAAAACAATATAATTATATCAAAAGGTATATATGGGCATATGACACAGCCCGTGTCTTGTTACTTGAGATTTTAAAATTATGTATAATAATTTTGTGTTTTGGTGTGTAATGGTTTAAAAATGTTCCAAGAACTTTTTTTATGGTCTGGTTTTTCTTTCTTCTTCTTTTTATCTATAGTGTACAAGAAATGAGTTTTTTTTAAGGTTGTGTCCATGTTTTCGATTTGCTTTCTTGAAAGTATAAAAAGGGTTTTGAAGGATCCAAGGGAAATGTTTGTTTCAAAAAGTGATTAATAATCATCACGTTCACGCTCATGTAAAATAAAGTGCCAATTTTGTGAGATAAATAAAGCTGCGGTAACGAATATACGGCTTTAAAATAACCTTGTATACCAAGTAAGGAAGCGACGACTATTTGGGTAGTCTGTGATTGTAAGTAACCTAATTCCATTTCCATCTTGATTTTATCATGTGTGGTGGAGCGTGAATTCAGCTTTATTTCCGTAAATATATTCAGTTTTAGGAGTGATTAGATTGTTTAACTTATGGTGGTGAAGTTGTTATCCATTATTAAGTGTAAAAATAAATAATTGAAGTTTATAAAAAAATTAAAAAATTATGTGTTATGTCACAACATGTCGATTACTTTTACAGGCGTACAAAAAACTTATATTATAAAAAAAAGAAACGGTATAAAATTATTAAGTTATCTACGTCTTACTAGGTTTGTCGCGATAACTCATTTGATAAAGATAGTAAGATCTCGTCGTAATAACCAATCTTATTGAGTCACGATTCAATTCAAGATATATTTAACGTATATTTGTTATATATATATATATATATATCTCACTTTGAATTTTATGAAATATAAATATTAAAAAACAAAAATTTTGATACAACTCGACATGAAGAGAGAATCCAAAGAAGTGCATTTATTGGTATTTTGGAAAATTTTGAATAGAGAACCAACATTTATCCTTGTGTTTAGGATGAATCAGCCTATTTTCTTAATATTAAGAATATATTAATATAGTGTTGTCGGGGGCTCAAACTATTCTATTAACCATAAATTCAAGTGATTGATGATTTGATTAAACTGACTTTAGGCATATCCAATCAAGTGAAAACATTGTATATATAAATTAAAATTTCATAGGACTAACATAGCATCCATAACTAATTCAATGGTTAAAAGAGTCACCAATAGGTACCAAACCATAACCCAAAAACATGGAATATATAATTATATACAGCTAGTCGGAATGGAATCAGCCAATAAACGCTAAAACCCCCAAATGTGAGGCAGGCATGAAACAGCATCTTGATCAAGCTCATGAGATTAGGAAGGGATGTTTAATTGTGGTTCTAAAATTGGATCGACTCAGTTTTTACGGTTCTAAATTTTGGAAAATCATATTCGGATTATCGGTTATTGTTATTGACCTTAACTATAGACAAATTTTCAATATAACCTAATCAAACTGATTGGACACAAGTCTTCATTCTGAAAAATTTATTTAAAGATCAATTAAATAATTTTATTTCGTGCAATATAATAGTAAATTATAAACATACATTTAAAATCGAAAACTAAATCAAAACTTGAAGGTTGAAAATATTAAAAACGGGCGAGAAATCGTGACATGTGACAAGCCATACCCCGTTCCATTCTTTATCAGTTAGGCACAGTTTTAGTTTATGAAAATCGAATACAACCCGCAGTTCAATCATATCTTCAAATTAGAACCAAATCAAAATAAAAATTCGTAATTCTAAAATCTCAATTTTAGTTCAAATCTGATTTCGGGTAAAGAAGAACACCCCTAGGGTTAAGGACGACTATATACGACAAATTTGTGACGAAATCTGTTAAATCTGAAATATCGGGTCAGTGTTGAACTCGAGATATTTTATCGGTCTACAAAAGTATAAAAGAAGTGAATTTGAGACAGATTTGTTAATCTCGACAGACCCATTGAGTTTCCGTGAGGCCCGAATATTTTTTACCAACCAACAAGTGGTGTGGTTGCGGTGGTGGTGGAGCAAGACACTTGCCTTCGCCGCGTAAGCCAAGTGGGGTTGTCGCTATCGTAAGAGAGTGTACGTAACTCGTCTTCAACACGGAATACACATCCATCGCCCATACACATTACATTACACACCCTTTTTTTCTATTTATTTATTTATTTATTTTATCTCCCACTCCGTTTCTTTTTTCTCGCCTCACCTGTCCCTTTCCTCCTTAAATTATTCACCCCAATAAATACGCAATAAATTAAAAAGAAAGTCATTTCCTATTCTTCCTAGTATATAGACCATGGAATAAACCAAACGCAATAAATCACCCCTAACCTCTCCGGACAAACAAAACATAACCTTCGTGCTCTTGTTCCATTTCTTGTCGGAACAGAGAAAAAGACATGACAACCATGTCGGAGTGTTGCATGTGCGGCGATCTCGGCCTGTCCGAACAGCTCTTCCGGTGCCGTCTCTGTCTCTTCAGATCCCAACACAGGTAAATAAATAAATAAATAAAAATTATTATTTTATATATTTTCTTTGGTGATGATAAAAATAAAAATAAAAATCTGAATGTTAATTTTATGTGTGTTTAGGTATTGTAGCAATGTTTATCCGAAGGCAGAGACGTACAGTGCGTGCAATTGGTGCCTTGAGAAGGAGGAGGGATCCTCTGAAAACGCGTCCAATTCGTCGTCGTCCAGTAACAAGAAGAGGAGGGCCCACCTGGAGGTGATGGACGGTGGAGATCGGATCAAGAGCTCGCCGGAGGGATCGCCGAGGGGGAGGAGGAGGATAGTAACCAAGGGTCGTCTGGAGGAGATTATGCGGATCCGGAGGACCAAATCGGACGGCCACGATGGGGCGGTTACGAAGCAGGTGTTTAGGAACAAGGTCAGGAGATACAAGCTCTTGGACGAGGTGTGTACATAGTTATAATAATTAATTTTTTTTTGCAAAGCCTTTTTATGTGAATTTATGTACAAATTAAGAGGTACGAATAATTGTGGTTGAATTTCTCTTTTATTTTATTTTCTTAGAATTAGAATGGTTTTATTTAATGTACATGAAATTATCAGTCACAAAAAACAAGTATATATATGGCCACATGTTATCGTCAAATTGTTTCTTGACCGGCACTGATTGATTTTACATCAACTTAATTTTCAGTCGATGACAATGAAGCAATATACGAGGCCATTTTTGGAGCTCTTAGCCCTAGTTAATTAATAATTTTTGTTATTGTTTATGGTAAAAATGATATGGAAAATTTTGAAGTATTTCTTTTTTAAACAAAAGAATATAAAATTATAAATGGTCTTTCAACTATCAGCCTAAGCTTTTAGTTGAGTTGAGAGGTTACATCGCGGACACGAACGGACTTGTCCGTGAGGACGCGTGTT
>JAYMTP010002404.1:0-19931 GCA_036897365.1 Geranium brycei
TAAATTCGGGTCTACACGGGTAGAAACATAAATTTCTTGGCATGATAGATCTTGGGGTTAATTAGGGCGATTCCATGGTTTATATTCCGCTTCCGCTGCATGAAATTTATTGTATGGAACCCATGGAATCCCAACACATTTTTTGGTAGTGCTATAGAGATGCACTTGATGGATTTCGAGGCTGACAATCCACAACCAATTCTTGGTTGTAATGTTGAACGCACTTGATGAATTTTGTCTGCAGCTAACAGGTTGGATTTTTTTCCTTAATAGCTCTATTGAGATGCATTTGACGAGCTATCTATGCGGGCGTGATGAGCTGAGCTCGGGCTTTTAGCTTAGGGAGTGTTAACCTCGGAGGCAACCGGCTCGCGATTGCCACCACGATCCACCAGATAATTACTTTAAAGTCAGTGAACACCATACTACATTGTGGTTTCTTTCTTTCATTCGGTCATCTTCTCTTCTCTTTCTCGCTAGTTCCTATAATATAATATAAGAGTTTAGTCTACATGTGAAAGCTTCAATATTGTAGAAACCATACTCATAAAAAATAGCATTGGCCAATTGCTCAACTTACTCTTGAAAAGAAGTGGCCAATTGCTCAACCTTTTTGTCGTGTCTAAATTAATGTCATTAACATATTAGTAAATGTGATGTTTTCAAATAAGGCAAGCCAACTTGTCTTTGTATTCAATTTTTTTATTTGCTCTTCCACTCCAAATATCAAAGTCCATCATCAATACAATAAAATATATGGACCCACCGTGCCAATTATAGCTCCAGCCTCCAGTACTGATCCACGACGCCAACATGTTGATGATGATATATATTACGATTTTGAGAAAAAGAAGAGACTAATCAAACATATAAAACCCTAAGATTGGAAGAATATTTGGACAACATGAGCAATATATATGTGTCTTTAGTAATAGTATTTCGGTAAATACTTTATTCTCTTTTTATGTTGTCCACAAGAAACACAAGCATTTGGAAAACTAGGTGCCCAATTTTGTCAATTAGCACGTAAATATAATTGTTTGTTCTGTCAGCTAAATCGAATTCTATTACAAATGGTACACTAGTGACAATTTTGACTTATAAATTGTTAAATATTACACCACATGTATCATTTCTACTTGTCAACCTTATCCAACCCTCAGTTGGACAAACAAATTCAAAATGGAATTCCTGAAAAATAATAATAAAAGAGTGAATTTATCTTTAATATACAGGGATGCATTTTAGTGAGACCAAAAGATACGTGAGAACTAACATAGGGGGCGTTATGTGATAGAGGACGGGTACTTTTTATACTCTATAAGTGAAACTTGTCGAGTGTGTGGTTTAACGAGAGTTTAGACAAAAAAAAAAGTTTTTTTTGGCTAGTGCTGAAGGTAGAATGCCTACCAGCGCAGTGCCGCATCAGCGCATGCCACGTGTCATGTTTCCAGCGGTTCGCATAGACTGGTCTGATTCGTACCAGATCGCACCTCTGTATATGCATATGTATACTTGTTTATTATTCTTTTGTAAAAGAATTTAGTTTCGGCTTTTCAATGAAAGAATATAAATTCTCCGATATTTTTCTTAAAATGGGTTTTGAGTAATTATGACGTTCAGTATATATTTGTTTAAAATGAGCAGTATTTAGTATCAATCATTATTTCGAATTTGGCAACTTTATTTGTGTTGAACAATTTTTTTTTCTCAGTCTTCTGCGTGTGCATGTGCATGCATGTCATCAATTATTTTCTTTATTTGTGAAAGCTACTTTAATCTGAATTAATTAGCTGTAATGTGTCCAAATATGGTTGCAGGCCAAAGAAATCATTTGAGGAATGAATTTTCTTATATTAAATTCTTAGAATTTGATGTGATTTCATTTGATTTAATCTTAAATTTGAAAAAATAGCAAAATTATAAAGGACGTGTATACACTACGTAAAGTTCGATTCACCCACAACTTCAAGCTTAATTATATTTAAGTTCGCCCACCAAGACACATAAAATGGTGATGGGTGTTCTCTAACAAATATGTTTATATGAAGAGAATGCAATTTTAATAGACAATGTGTCGTAAACCAAACTTGAATATAATAATATAATACCTAAAGATTGAACATATTTATGAGCAAATAATTATACATGTGTGTTTAGAGAGATGAATAAGTAGGAAAAGGAGAAGGATCTCTATTTTTGAAATGAGAAAAATAAAATAGGAAGTGACAAGGACAAATTAAGAGTAAGGAGGAATAGCTATATAATATATGGTGTAGGCGGAAACCGGAGAGACCGCTCCTTATAACCTTTGAATCCAAATGATATAAATAGCCTACTCACTTGAAATCAAATCAATCACAATTATTTCTTCCTCCACAAAACTCCATTATTATTTATTAATTGTTGTACCCTGCTCTCTTCTCTTCACGCCCAATTCTAATCTCATCAAGGTC
Source organism: Geranium brycei (assembly GCA_036897365.1). NCBI lineage: Eukaryota > Viridiplantae > Streptophyta > Magnoliopsida > Geraniales > Geraniaceae > Geranium > Geranium brycei. The sequence continues at coordinate 2,457 of JAYMTP010002404.1, forward strand.
TGTACATTCATTTCTTCTTCTTCTTCCTCCTTAATTAATTTCACACCTCATTGCTCTGACATATATAAACACCTATTCGTGTTTCATAATGATTTGTGATTTTACAGATCCAATAATTGATATATTGTTTAATTTGTGTTATTATTTCGCATTTGTTTTGATTAATAATGTGGACTAATCTTGTTAATCAAATCTAGAACAGAAAAGTGTAAATTTACAATTGGTTGTTTATTTTCTCCATAAATGCTGTTTAATAATTATTTTCTTGTAGAGTAAAATAAAAATAAGAGGAGGTGGATACAAAACCAAACTCTCTAACACTTACCTTTTTCTCTCCCCTGTTTATGATACATTTGGAAGAATCTAATCTATTTTGTTTTCCATTTTCTGGATTTACACGTTATATATATGGTTGAGATCTCATCAACTATTAGATCGAAGAAATACATATAGTTTTATGTTCACATTATTAACATAAATATAAATACAATATCAACTTTGATTCTGCTGCACAAGATTGGAAGGATGTGATCTCTTTCTTCAATTTAGCAACTAGTCTTTTGGAATGGTGCAGCACTAATTTCATATATGTTTCTACACAAGTTAAGTTGTCATGATGACTGAAACTGTGACAGGTTTATGGAATTAATGATATAAAAAGGTAATTATATGTTTGTAACAGATACATAGTTTGTTGCATCCCAGGATCGATGTTCCTCGTGTTGAATTAGATTGAGTGTAATCAATTAGAGGAGAGGTTTGTGAATCAAAGCAAAGGAAAGATGAGTTTCTGGACTCTGTTGGAAGTGGCTACTATGCCTGTTGTTCAGGTGATCCTCATCACTATCCTTGGAGCTCTTATGGCCTGCGACTTCTGGAATGTTCTCCACGCTGATGCCCGCAAGTATATGAACAAGGTAATAAACATATTCAGATATTCGTAATTGGTCTTGGTTTCAGAATGAATTTATCTATATTAATGTGTACTATGTAGGTAGTGTTCATGGTGTTTACTCCATCACTTATGTTTGCAAGTCTTGCCAAGACTGTTACACTGGACGAAATAATCACATGGTGGTTCATGCCCATTAACACTGGCCTTACCTTCCTCTTTGGAGGCATTCTTGGATGGATTCTTGTCAAGTTACTCAAACCCATGCCTCATCTCGAAGGCCTTATCATTGCCTCTTGCGCATCCGGAAACTTGGGAAACCTTGTCCTCATTGTTCTCCCTTCAATCTGTAACGAGGAACGCAGCCCATTTGGGGAGCGCGGCCAATGTAGAATTGTTGGGCTATCTTATGCATCCTTCTCAATGGCGGTCAGTCATTCCCTCCCTCATCACTTAACTTTTCTCTTCTTCTATGGAAATCTCTGCTCAATCTTATTAGCGAGTTTATGGGTTTTGTTTTGTATGTAGCTTGGTGGTTTCTTCATATGGACTTACACGTTCCATCTGGTACGATCTTCGTCTGTGAAATTCAAAGCACTTGAAGCAGCAGAGGCATTGTCAAGGGCACCCAACAATGACTTGGGTGATAACCCTGCGGTCCATCTCCTCAAAGGAGTAGATTCACAACATGTTCAAATAACTGTGTTGAACCCAAAGTCCAACAAAGACACTGGAGCTGTAAGTTTCCCTTAAACAAACAACTTCACCTTTTGCTTGCATATACAAATGTTAATTACATATATATGTGCATGGGAGTGCAGATCATAGCCCATGAAACGGCGAGCAACCAATCAGTTTTGAACAAAGTAATATCATTTTTTCACTCGCTTGTAGAGGAATTAATGGCACCCCCAACGCTTGCTGCAGTGAGTTTCCTCATATCCTTATCCTTTTACAATATGATTAATGTGGAGTGAAACAAACAAAGAAACTCACTCATTTATATGTATCAGATTGCAGGGTTCGTTTTTGGTGCAGTTGGGTTTCTGAAAAACCTTATTATTGGAGACCATGCCCCTCTCAGAGTCATCCAAGACTCCATTAAATTACTAGGGTATATAAATATACCTCTCTCTCTCTCTCTTTGGTTCATATATACACAAGTTTCATTTCATTTCATTTATATGGATTTGATTTCATTTCATTTTAGGGATGGGACAATTCCATGTATCACCCTTATATTAGGAGGCAACCTCACCCAAGGTACGTAAGCAAGACCATCACCATGCTTTGATTTGCTTTGTTGTATTGGAATCGCAGGTGTTAATTAATTCCATTGAATTGAATAGGGTTAAGGACATCAAGAATCAAACCATTGGTGATCTTTGGGGTTGTGTGCGTCCGATACATATTTTCTCCTTTAATAGGGATATGGGTTGTGAGAACAGCTAAAAATCTGGGGTTTCTCTCCACTGACCCACTCTACCAGTACGCCCTCATGATTCAGTACACCGTCCCACCTGCCATGAATATCGGCACAATGACCGAGCTTTTCGATGTTGCTAAAGAGGAGTGCTCCGTTCTCATGCTCTGGACCTACCTCGTCGCTGCTATTGCTCTCACCGTCTGGTCCACCGTCTTCATGTGGATCTTGATCTGAGTCCTTCATTTATACACATTCATTCTTTTGTTTTCAATTCATTTTCTTACCATTTCCATAGCAGCAACGGCACAACATTACTATACTACTCACAATTGTATTTAATGTAATGCAATTTGGCTTCTCGTGATCTTGTTCAAAATCACACATGTACTGATTGTGATTGTAACCCACAGAGAAGCTGAGTGAGGACATCGGAACCCTCAAGTCAAATCAAACTGCTTAACTCAATAATCAAATGAAATTATGTTACAACTCTTTGGGCTACACTCAATCTGAAAGGTATTGTATTAATGAACATGATGCGGCGGGCACCATCTTCCCTATCTGTGATTAAAGATGTGAAACATATTATATGCTCTACCATACAAGACAAGATGCAAGACGGTGACATATTCTAAAGAAGAGTTAATTGGAGTTTAGGGCGGTTTGGCTGGGGCTCCACAACCTCCATGTGAATCTTCACTGCTTGTAGAACATTGTATGCAACGCTACCGTCCATCTTCTTTATCTTCTGCTGTTGCTCGTCAACCAACCACTCTCCCCCTCCTTTCTCACCCTTGGGTGTCACGTATACAGGCCCTTCTATGCCATACCTGCACAATTACTCTCTACTATTAGTATTATCCCTCTGCCTCTGTGCATGCAATTTATGATGCATGCATGTATCTGCCATTATATTAACAACCTGTGCATGAGATCTATATGCATCTTGGCAGAGAGAGAGAGACCTTCTCTTCTCACGTAAGGCACTGTGTCGCAATTTGCTATTAGGTACTATAGTCTATAAACCCCCGCCCATGATAACCTTTTCCTACTGTTCCCTCCAATCCCAAAATAAGTATAATATTTGACTACTTGCAAAGCTATATGGTTGAATTCTTAGTGCTTGGCTTTTCACCATTTCTATGTACCCACTCCTCTCATATCTCCACTACCTACTCAAGTATTTATAACTAACTTATTGGTTATGCATGGCTAATTAACCACCTAAAATTATAATGGAAATAGGCATGGTTTAAAATTGCATTCGTAGCGTACGCCTTGAGGCGCACCTTGAGGCGAGGCGGAGAAAAAAAGCCATGGAGGCTACGCGATTCCAGGAGAGGCTGAGGCTAACGCATCGGAGGAGAAGAGGCGTACGCAACGCAGAAACTGTCGTGATGCGGAAGAGGCGTGCGCAAGACTTTTGATTGTAAAATTTAGGGTTTCTAATGTTTGGGCTTGGGTAACTAATGGGTTTTATTATTAATTGGGCCTTTCGTAATTGGGCCTCAAGGCTTGCGCCTCACACTGCTAAGGAAAAACGCTTCATGGCTCATTTCCGCAATTTTAAACCTTGGAAATAGGTCACTTATATTGGAACAGATGAGTATATTTTTCTCTCCATTTTATTCAGGTGGACAGGCAAAATAAGAGTAGATATTATCACAAAACCATTGGACAGAGGTAAGAATACATACTTGGGTACGAAAACTATAAAACCATTGGATCTTATCTTTACTATTCTGGCCTCAGCGTCTGTAGGCCTACAAAAGAAAAGACAGGTCATAAACATGGATGCATGTGTATTTGTCTATGTGAGAGGCAAAGAGATAGAATACCGTTTTCTAAAAAATATAAGTGTATGGAGTTCCACTGAGGATCGGCTTGCCATCTGAGCATTCCTATGCCGATAATTTAAATCTGGGGAAAGCATAAATGAAAATCATTGGAAATAGCACTGTTGGTACCTTAGAAAGACAACACTAACACCATTTGTGGAGTTTGGTCTAAAAATGCATTTCAATGCAAACACCTTCGAGTTTAAGAGACTGAATATATGATAAACAAAGTAACCACTTCCGGTCATCATAAGACATGGCAATGGAAATTGAGCATTACTATAGCACTGCACCAAAGTTCAAATGAAGTGTATCGCTTACTGTCAGATATACTAGTAAGTTGGGGCTTGTCTTGGCATAATGGTGGAAGCTTGTAAATCCCTAAAGAGGCAGCAAGTAACCTGTGTACTATGACATCTGCAAGAAAAATATATTAAATTAAATTACAATGTCACATTCACATTCACCTAGTAAGCTCCACATACTCTACTAATGTGACTGACCAGCATATCTCCTAATCGGAGATGTGAAATGAGTATAGAGAGCAGCTGCAAGCCCGTAATGATGAAACTCTGGAGGGCTAAGCTCACCGCTACAGAAATATACTGCCTGCATTTGATAATCAAAGACAATAAAACTACATTTTACGACTGTAAGAATTACTCCTTGATTAGCATAATTGTTCAACTAAAATTACCTGTGTCATGCATCTGGTAGCCAGTATTCTTATCAGCTTATTGAAATATGGATCATCACCCTGTCAAACATTATTAACAAATGGAAATCAGAAGAGAGTGATGTGCCTAAAAACACATTGCATAATAAAACATATTCAGAAATCGACAAATCAGATAATAGCAGATTAACAACCTACTGCCTAAAGAATACCAGAAAACAAACTGGCAACTAATAACATCAAGGAGTAACAACTTCTATACGCAACATAAATATCACTCAGTGAGCATCTATCCTCTGAAAAATTTACAGAGCTAGATAAATATTCATATACGAAAATTTTCAGCTAGAAACCATAGTCCTATAAAATCTGAAAGCTAAGGAAAAAAGCTTACCACAGCGTGATCAAGTGAATCAGCTAGCGCTTTTGATGAAGAGACATCCAAGTTGAGACCAACAGCAGCAGCAGTACGCAGAAGAGGTTCAAGCATCTCTTTTGTTGGGATGGGATGGCGCCTAAACAACAAAGCAAGATCAACCAACCATAAGAGACAGATCATTCTAGGGCTTTTAATATTTTATAGAACCATGCTCATTACTTCTAGGCATTCCCACAGGAGGCTATTCCCTTGCAGAGGGGCAAGGAACTACAACCATGTTCTTTCTGTCATTTACTGTCCTTTTTGTATAAATGCAAGCAAACATGAATGTAAGATTTAAAACAACACCACAAAACTGCATATATACCTCAGGAGTGAACACACAGGGAAATGTTTAAGGATTTTCTCTGCAACTGAAATATTGGCCGCAAGCATAAACTCCTCAACCATTTGGTTTGCTTCTCGAATCTGATACATACCTATGGAATCAACTATTCCATTAGTAAAATATAAAATATCCAAAGGAAAGCACATGCTAATATGTTCACAGTTATCTAAAATTTAGAATGTAAAACGCCTTTCCCATTAAAAGATACTAAACATACGCATCCTGAGAAGAAGCATTGGGCGTTGGGCCCATTGATCTATCATAAGATTATTCAGCTTTACACATATATTATGCAATCCAACTGTGAAGCCACCCTATAACTTTTAGTTTGTACAATAAAAAATTCCAAGGTTGATTTATACTAGTAAATGACCACTTGGGCCCTCCACCTGAACAGCTTGAGCTTTTGGTTTGTAGTAAGTTTAGCATATATCAATACAAAGACGACAGGCATAGTACCAGTTATTCAAGGAAATTTGAACTATGCAAAAAACTAAATGTTTCTCCAAAATGACAAAGTGAAGGAAAAGACAGATAAAATGGCAGAAACAATTTCTGACTTGCACAATTAAATATCCTCTGACGAGAAAAAAAACAGACAAATAACACAAGTACTCCTGAAGCAGCCTTGGGTCGTTGGACTTCTGATTAATGATAATATACAGCAATGTAAGGATGCAGATAATATCCATAGATAAATTGATTTTGAGCAAACCATAGACATTCATTCCTTTTATATTTTTGGAAAATAAAGTGGATTCTTGAAATTCGAAGGTGGCCTAGATTGCATTTAACAACACGAGAACTTTAACAACCTACCAATGTCCATAGGGTCATGAGTCTCCGTATCAATTTGAAATTTGACTTCAGCGGACGCAAGAGTTAGGGCTCCTCTCTCGATACGCCTACACCTCATTATCTGTGAGATTTAAAACATGTCATTCAAAGGAGATAAAAAACTATTACAAAAACAAATTAATCCCAGTTATTTCCATTAACTCACTATTATAAAGTAATAGGCACATCATTCCCACGTACCTTCGCTAAAGTATTCATATTTCTCAAATCAGTAGTCACTGGATCCATCAATCGACTGCATATATGATAAAGAAAATTACTTTCAGCTTAAGAAACTTTATCATAAGATAAACTGCATTACAAAGTTACAATATAACAAAGAAAAGTGAGAAACCGTGTATAACGTCTCCTCTGCCAAATGTAGTGGCTATGAACCCGAAAAATCCATCCATTATCCCAAAGGAACAAATAGAAGCAACAGTCTCAAACTTATAAACATTAAACACCAAGTGTAAACACAGCTATCTACTATTAGTAGTAGTAACTGGTAAGTACTTCAACTTTCATAAAAGTGAGAAAAAATCAATTTTATTTTTGTATTCTTCCTTCTCAAAGCAACTTTGGATGCATCTTATTCCAGGTGAGAATTGTATCAAATCAGCTTTCTTGGGATGCCAAGACTTTACCTGTCTCATGTATCCTAACAACAATCCAAGATATCCTTGAAAAAGACATGCTTACTGGATGAAAAATAAGCCTCTGTTATAAGTACAGCTTAGTAGTATCACTACTACCATGTGCAAAGGTGTATCCTACTATCCTGCTATGAATCAGAGCCTCAAATGTCTTGGAACACGTCATGGAACAAGAAAGATAGTCCTAGGCCAGTTGACAATCTTCAACGAGCAAGATATCTTTAAAAAAACTTGGAAAGATTTAACAAAACACTCATGTATCATCAAACATCATTCTTACTCTCTGAATTGATTCATCTCAAGGCAAGTTCTCTATTAGTAATCCTCATAATGTCAACTAAAATCATACCTATCATCCATTCTAGCCTGAGCTTCAACATACGACAAAGCTGCACATGATTTGATGACACTTTTTGTGTATCTTGTAGATATAATCTCTGCTTCAGATGACATTTCCTGCAATTTGTAATTAATTTTAGAATTAGAAAATAACACTACCAGATAAATGCAATAATGTGCATGTATGCATAACGCATGCAACTATCAAATTGTTCAGCTATGAATGAATCTCCATCACAGCAAAGCTCATCTATTATTGTGCAGAACGCCACTCAAATAAGTATTAGAATCATATGACGGTATGAGCACCAACACCAAAACTAGAAAATATGACCATTTGTAAATGGGAAAATTGCAAAAACTCTCCCTATAATTATGTTTTTTTTGCACAAACTCTCCCTTCACTGTATTTTTGCAAAAACTCCTTCACGCATGTTCATTTTTGCAAAAACTCTCCCTTACTCATGTTTATTTTTGCACTGTCTATGCAAATTCGTGAAAATTAATGGAAATGTCACTTAAGTGTTAACTCAAACGTGCTTAGGGGTGGGCACTTTGGCAACAGAACCAGAGATCGAATCCGAACCAAACGGGAACCGGGACGGGAGAACCGGGAACCGCAGGTAACGGTTCCGATTCTGGTTCTTAAAATGGAGACCCGAGGAGTCCGATCCGGTCTAATTCTTGAACGGTTCGGTCCGGTTCTAGACCCATCCCCACCCCTAAACGTGCTAACTCAAACGTCCAACACTTAAGTGAAATTTTCGTTAATTCTCACGGATTTGCACAAACGGTGCAAATTTGAACATGAGTAAGGGAGTGTTTTTGCAAAAATAGTGATGGGAGAGTTTGTGCAAAAAAAAACAATTATAGGAAGACTTTTTGCAATTATCCCTTTGTAAATTGAATTTCAATCCTGAAGTAAAAAATTATGAAACTCTTAGTCATTGTGATTTTCTGCGGAACTTCAGAATAATAAATAAATATACAGGTTTGAAACGTGAAATTAGCATCCTGCTCTATGGCAAGCATTGATTGAGCATGTTTTGCAGACAGCAGTCCCTTCGAACCTTGTAAAGCTTTGCCTATGAATTTTCTTTCTTTTGAGGGTTGGATAGTTATGTGAGTTCAGGCTAGATGGTAGTCTTACTATTTTGTTTCACATGTCGCATTTTGGATTTCAAGCAGAGTTAGGGTGATATAGAACTCAATAGATCATATAAAGTTTCCAGTATAGAAAACAGTTTCAGATAAACTTTCTTGCAATTATATTCCTCTTTGTGCCCTATCCAAAGTAATCAAATTGTGAAAACACATAATATCCGTCCAACATTATTAGCTTACTATGGACTTGGCAAAAGTACAGATAAGAGAATGAAGGACATACCCAAATTACAGAGAAAGCAAGTCTTTCCACATCAGCACGAAGAGAGCATACATCTGAAAGATTAATAATTTAATTGAGTGATGTTTGAGCAAAAAATATAATGAATATGAAATTTCCCCAATACGATAATGCATGCCTAACAGAGAAGTATAGTCCATGAAAGAAATACCTTCAGTTAGAGGTTTTGGAAGCATGTCAATTCGCCGCTCAACAAGGTATACAGATGTACCCCTCTGGGAAGCCTCGTCGTCAAGTGGGGTTCCAGGGTGCACAAAATTTGTTACATCAGCAATATCTTATCATTATATCATTAAGAAAACTAGGTAATACGAATTTGACTAAAGCTACAACTAGAGACTAGCCTAGAAAGGTAACCAAAATCTAAAGCCTAGTACATATACTGAATTACCGCATAAAACAGATAGAGATGATCATTGAAAAACTATTAGTGCAAAGAAACAATGGATGGTGCTTGAAAACATATTTCAAACAAGTAAAATGTTTGTCAAACTTTTCAAATCGAGAATCAACTAAACATTTCTGTTTAAGAAACAAAAAATGTTCATTGTAGATCCAATGTTTCTAACAGGTTTTCAGTACAAGTCCATTTCTACTCTTAGAGATATGTCTGTTCTCCAAGACTTGCGTAGTTTATAGGAGCTCCCGAGATTCAATCAAATATTTAATCAACCATGTATTCACTAATCCAAAAAGTTTATTGATATTTTTTAATTGCACAGTATATTGACACCTCTAGCATGGGAAAAGCCCAATGGTTAGTGGATACGGACTCCAACTTCAAAATTTCCATTTGGAAGGGTTGTGCAGTGCAGCGCATCATCAATATCCTTGCATCCTACAAAACAAAACACAAGAAAATTACTATATATACAGCACAGAACAGCAAAGTAGTTAAAATGCATATTTGTCAAACACCAAAATCATCAATAAGTGAAAAACAAATAAATTAAATAAACGGCTCCTTAAAGAAAAGATGGTGAACAAAGAACAAAAGGAAAAAAGGAGCAAAAACAAATGAGTCACATACCTGGAGGATCCACACTAAAGACCCGCAAATGACGCAAATCCTGCCTAATAGGATTTGCCAGATCTTCAGACGATACTGACCATGGCAATGGTGGCAAACACGACAGAACTTGTGATGAAAATGGTCTTGTGTTTATGTCATTCTCTATCAATACCACCTGTACAATTTAAAAACTAAATGAGTTCGTTTCGTATGAACACGTTGCCCCACAATTAACTTTCATAAGTCCTGCTTAAGTCACCAGGCTAAATTATCTATAGGTTTCAAGTGTTATGATTAGTCCAGGTAAACTAAATGTAGCAACAGGATTACTTTTCCCAATTTTTGCTGATAAAAAAAAATGTAGCAACAGGAAGACGGTGATGCTTCTACACAGAGAGGGATACACACAACTATGATTGTAACATTATAATTATATACCTCAGTTTCAGTGTCTCTATCACCTATTTCTCCTATCGTTCGTACATAATGGCCTGAAGGATATCGAGATTGACAATCCCAAGTATCAACTGCCACAATGATTCTCTTGTCCATAAGATTCTCGAGCTGTCGAGTTTGAATCCTAATTTTTGGAAATCTACGATCTTTGGAGACAAATAATGGATGAGCAATGCCACCACTACCTGCAGGCATAGGCATTGGCTCCAAAGATCCACAGTAACTGCATACAAGTGAATATATAATAGAAAAGATGAATATTGACGCAGATGATAGACTATGTGTATCAATGACATAACAATTACAAGAACGGCAATTGCATTATAAATCTGAACCATAATACTTCAGTGCATCGTCAAAAAGAGGAAATTTCAAGACAAAATAACTTATTAAATAAATCTAAAGGCAGAACATATGAAGATGATAATGAAATATGTAGTAGGCTGAGGATTGCTATGAACAGACAGGAGAAGATATCAATGTCCTAACAAAAATTTGACTGAGAAAATTGTGATATGAAATATTTTATAATAAATATTTAGAATGGTCTACACCCTTCCTTGATTATCCTCCTAGTTGAAGAAAACAGAGGAAAAAATTGTTTGTAGTACTGAAGTGGATCAGGAACAGTGTGTGCTATTCAAGCAAATAAATGTGAGACACATCTAGGTAATCGGTTGACATTGAGAATGATTAGACTCCTCAGCATGCCTATCCTAACCCTTCCATAAGCACAACCCACCAAATGATGCAAGTATATGCTAGTTTAAGGTGGACAAGCCAGATACATTAATTACGTTTACAAACCAACACAAAAAAATGTTCCAGGTGAGTAGTAAGCTTACGAATGCCAGTTCCGCTTTATAATACCAATAACGCGACCAGATGGACGAGAGGAAGCGGGATTTGTGTCCTTGGCAGAAGCTTCTGCTGGAGTTGTGGTCCGAGGAGCATCATCCGCACTGTTTGGAGCAAGGTGAAAATCATCTTCTTCCTCATCCTCTGCCAAAGAGATGCATTCATTATGAAAACACAGGTGCAGCCATGTATAGTGTTAATCTATGACACAAACTATCTAAACTTGCACTTAACAATTAATCAAACTGCAAGAGAAGATGAATTTTATGCAGAAGGAAACACCGAAGACTCACAACAGCAGAGGAAAACAAGAAACCTAGCTTACATGAGGCAACAATTATTTCTTCCTTAAGAAGAATGACCATTGCCAAAACATTCAGATTTACCCTTGGTAACTAGCAGTGAGATATAGGAGGACAAAGTGGTCGAGATGCGAGAGGAAACTCTTGTTTGGAGATACTTATCACAAGAAATATTCACTGTACCATTTTTTCAATGTTAGAAAAGAAAACTGGGTACCACTGCCAATCCCTATAGATCAATAAATCAACACAAAAGGTACTATTCAGGTATCATTTGCAAATAAAGATAAAATGATTCTTAATACCAGGATGGATTTCTATGAAACTATAATAGGTGCTGATATGAAAAGATTAATTCAGTATATACACTTATCTTGCTCTCTGAAATAATAGAACTACGACAAGCACATTTTTCTACGCTCCTTTTTTAAGCTGCAGGACAGAACCACTGGGCAATGTGGTGCCAGGTTCGAAGCACTACCTGACTCATAACAACCCTGGTGGCCTAGTCTATTTGGCTACAAGCTTATAATTCCAACACATACTACCAGGTTGGTTTAAGGTGAATGAAACCATACAAGGTATCTTTTATTTTCCAGGCCTTGAAATTGGGGTCCATGAAAAAGCACATGTACAGGGAGACATTATAATCATGATTACTACATAAAATTGTGATCCAGAGCTCCGTTTGGATACAATTAAATAAACTAAAGAACAAGACTTGAGTTTCTTGCGACAAATAGAGAAAACAAGTACAACTCAAGAGAAAAGTTATCCAAGTTATCAAACACTAATTATGACTGGGTGGTATTTGTTTCTCTTTGAAAGAGAAGTTTATTTCGAACAACTTGATTGGCTTTCCTCCAAACAACAATCCAAAATCAATCGCACATTGCAATTTATTTAAGAAAGTTTTCTTTTAAGAATAAGATAGCAATTATGACATTAAGTAAATATATAAATAGGTTAAACATATACCCTGTACCCTCTTTTAGCCTACAAGACGACAAAATAGAAATGTTAAACTCATGGCTTCAAACTATTTTCCAATTTATAAGTTAATAAACCACACAGCTCGTAGGAACAGTGTTCAGCCATCAACAGGTTCAAGTAAGATTTCTTAGAATGATATGTCGTGGTACAGTTGGGTATGTTTTTTCACATAAATAAGTACATATTTCACATTTTTAGACGTGTACCAAAAAAATTGTTCACAAAGCATACCTTCTGCAATAGATAACGACTTTTCTTGCCACTGATCTTGAGGCAGAAGCTCAACTGCCACTATATCACCATCAAAAGCCCTATTCATATTTTCACGCCCATAAATGATTATCTCATCCCCTATGCTTTCACTTCCAACATATGCTTCAAATGGGTTGTAACGGTTGACACGAAGTTTTCCTTGATGGTATATTCCACGATGCAAACCAGAAGTGATCTCAGACATGGGCTTATGCTGAACAAATATCAGAGAGCAAGCAGTCCTTATTAGCTTTCAAAAATATATATGCATGTCTAGTCTCATATGATTCCATTTTTGTCTCAAGGCCGACAAACACAAAAACAATACCTCGGGATATATTACTTTTCTCTTTGACGGTCTCATATCTTCCACATCCTCCATGTTTACATCAGGATGCACAAGTAAATCAAGTAACCCTGGTTGACCTAATGATTGCACATATGACTCAACTGAAACAAAACAGCCAATAATTCAAATTTTAGGGCTTTGCTTAAAGTAGATCCACAAACCGCCATGATAACAATGATAATCATGTAGGCAAGCGGTATGTAATATTATTATCCATCAATGAATAAGATCTCGGATGTACTTGTTTCTGCATGAATGCCCTCTTCAATGGCTTTCCTTTTGTTTTCCCTGTCATTAGTTATAAGTAGAATTCGAGTTGTGTTGCCAAGATGATTCTGATACCATTGAGTAGCCACCCGAATCGCTGAATCAGGACCACATGGTGCAATATAAGGAAATGTTAAGTTCAGAAAAATTACTTTGGGAAAATTCAAATAGATGATAAACATCAATGAACATGAAACATAATATGATATAAAGTAAATCAAGTTCATTCACAAAACCTCTATCATTTCGGTCGTTTTTACTTTCACCAGACATGCTAGTAATGTATGTATCCCTGAATATATAGAAAGAAACTTGAGATCAAAAAAATTTAAACACCTATGAAACATGAAAACAGCAGCAACAAATATCAGGAATGGCAAGGTCAAGAAAGAAATGAATTTAACTTCTGAAATCAAAATCGTATACATACTGTACTGAAATAGCATGAGTATTACATAGCTTTTCTTTTAAGAAGAAACAAAAAAAAAGAATCCTCTTTCATGTGAATTTGTAATTTCTGAGAAACTATAGAAAAGATGCTGATAGATTGTTAAAAACTTGCTCGATTAAATTCACTTCCATGGGACCCTCGGAATGTACAGGAACCAAAAAGAACATGTGAATATTTCATAAGACATTGAATAATCTGCCAAATACTTTCCTAAAAACAAATAGATTCAACAGCTTGAATGAGAAACTGAAGTTGTCAGTCCGACAAAATGCAGGTAACCTAAACTGAATGGCCTCCCATGAACAAACTCCAATAATTTTCTCAGTTGCAGAAATAGATATGATATCCTTAATCTGGCTTAATCATTGAAGCTACAGAGTGCTAAACAAAAGAACCTTTAGAGTCAATTGCATCTCTATTCACGATTGGTACAGACAAAACTTAGCAGCTTAACAGTTGTCAGATATTGTTTACCAAATTTAAAGCCACTAGACATGAAATTATCTAGATCAAAGTGACAGAACAACCTGAATAAATATGATAAAAGATTGATATATAGTGAATGATGAATTTGTTTAGGTGCTGCTATGGCTGGACGAACTTACTTGTGATGTTCATTCAAGAAAACAACAAACTTCCTGAGTGTATTATTGCAGAGACCTCTGATTCTGTTGTAGACAGACATGTTCTTGTTCTTGACCTCCTCAAGTACAATTGATGGCACAACAACATCATCAATTGCTGGATTCTCGAGCAAATCAATCTGGAAGATACCATTTCACAATCAATACAGCGCAACAATGAAATGAAGACGCAGTGGAAAGCAAAAAAAATCACCTGGTGAAGAACAACATTGGTATCGACTACGATGATCGGGGAGGCAGACTCGCTGAGGCGAGCTTTGGAGGTATCGCATTGTTTGCAGATTATAGCTCCGCACGATAAGTCATCTCTGAGGTAGTGCTCTCTGACGACCTGCAAATACAAACAAGAGTAGAAAAACCCTAGCTGTGAACATGGCGGTGGGGATGAGTTTAGGGTTTTAGGGGAGTGAGGCACAGACCTTGTTTACTCTGCCGCCTCTGGTTTTTTTGGCGAAAGACTTGCTGTGAAGCATCTCGTTGCTGCCGGCGACAATCTGAGGCGAAGGTGTTGAAGTAAAGAGAAGTCGTTGGAGCTCTGCGGCGGCGGTGTGGCTATGATTGGGGACACCTTCTGGATTTTAGGTTGCTAGTGTGGGGGCACTGCGGAGCGGGACGGTGGAGGCAGCAGGACCAATTATATTATGATTAAACAGGTTTTATTATAATGGAAAATGTCACCCGACTAATCAAAATTTGACATTTTTTTACTTGACGATCTCTAGAATATTTTTGGTATTGTGAATACCCTGAATTTGAAAATTTTGCATCGTAAGTCACCAAAGTCATTTCCGTCTATTTGTGTGAAACTCTGTTAAATTTTGAGGTTAAAAGACTAAAATGCTCTTGTAAGTGTTTTAAATTTTCAAAATATGTCCTTTCAGACCATCTCTCTCCTATTCATCGACCCTCTCTAATTCAATTTTGAAATCTTGACACGAGGGATGTGTCTGTGGTCTTCACCGAATGGTCCAGTCACACGATTCCTCTCATTTGATTGGGCTCGTACCTAATGGGTTTTCGAAATTGAATTGAATCAGGTTTTGGGGGTTTTACAAAATCGGAATGAAATTTGGGGAAATGGGGGTTCGGTTTTACCAGAGCTTGATGTACTCTTTTCTCTGGTCCTAAAGCTTGGCGGAGAAGGCGATGCCGAACACGACGTGGCGGAGCTCGGTCGGCTGGTGGATTTCTCGAGATTCGGTCTTTTAAACCGCCACACCCACCGCTGTCAGGTTCTGAATCGACGGCTCTACGGCGGCATGATGGAGCTATATGATGGAGCTGACGGTCACGGCTTCCATCGGGCTCACCTGGTCTAAAATGACACATTTTAAAAATTTAAAACATTTACAGGGGTATTTTAGTCTTTTAACCTCAAATTTTAACAGAGTTTCGGAAAAAATGGACGGAAATGGCTTTGGTGACTTACGATGCGAATTTTGCAAATTCATGGCACCCACAATGCCAAAAAAATTCTAGGGGTAGTCAGGTGACATTTTCCCTTATTATTATCACTCTTTGGATATAGGACGGAGTGTTTGTTAACCGGAGAATTGGAAAACACTAGACCTAATGGTTTTTTGTTTGAGAACTTTTAAGTCTGGTTTGAATTTAGGGTTAATTACATTTTGCTCATATGATAGTGCCGTGTTTTACACTTTATTATATTTGTAATAAAAAGTTCAAAATCAGGTCGGTTAATTGCGTTTTTTACACTTTGCACTAACATTGTTAGAATATCGACAGAAAATTAAAAAAAATTAAAAAGACAAAAATACCCCTAAATTTGATTTGAAATCAATTCACCCTGGTTTGGATCGGACCGGTAATAAACCAAAATTAGGATCTGGTATGGACAATTTGACCATTTCATCTTCTTTCCTAATTGTTCATTACAAAATAAAAAAATTACCCCTAATTGTTCATCAAATTTACTAAATAGATATGCCGACATCCACCTTTGAGAAGTTAGTATGATAAATCGGCATGTGTCGAATTAGCAAGTAACCAAAGTAACTCTATTAATCATCAGGGGGAGCAAGGTTGAGAGGGAGAAACGGGGGAACAATTATATGAAGATGATCACACTCTATGTTGCACTCTTTTTCCCTTATTCAGGTTTTGTCCCACTGGGTTTTCTTGAAAATGTTTTTCATGAGGCAATATTAAACACGTCCAACATCACTTTCATAATGACGAGCGAAAAGTCGATGACAAAAATGTGTCGCCCTTTCGCACACTCAGCAGTGTATCGGTCTTAAATAATATAGGGTAGTAAAGATTACGACCCAAAATATCGTATCCAAGGGACAACGAGGACCTTGATCACTCAAGTTTAATTCTTGTGATTAATCTCATCGAATCGATAATAGTATTGTGATAAAAATGGGAGCAACGATAAGTAAGATGGAGAATCAAATCAGAGAAATGTGATTTAGAGTAATGAGATAAAACAACAATTTCGAGACAAATTGATCGACGAATCATGCATAGCGGTGTTCCAATACTTAAGGCGACAACGAGAATTCCAACAACACCTAAGACTCTCTCCCGGGTAATAAAATGTCTTAATTCAATTTATGCAACCAAGTTATCCCTAGTCGTAATTTAACCAATTGAAAAGCATTAAAATCTATGAATTCTACTAACTTTTGGTTTTGATAACCTATGGCTATTGGTCTTATGTTAACTCCCCTATCCCTAGAAAGAATTTAAACCCAAGCTCTAATCGTTTCAATTTCATTTAAAATTTTCGTCTCCCAACTAAAACTCATAAACTAGATCATAAATCAAGCAATGAAGGCGAAGCAATATTAAGCACGAAAGATTAAAGGCACCTTATTCGATGCTACATACATGATTCACAAACCACGAAATCTCTACTCTATCAAATTAAACACATGCCCTAAATCGAAATGAACTAGTTCAACATAGCAACAATGCAATCATTATTGTATATAAAAAGCGTAGGCACTTTGTACACGTTGCACTCTTCTTATTATTTCTTTAGTGTGTTTTTGAATTGTGGTGAGGCAGTTATTTTTATTTTAACTGC
>JAYMTP010002405.1:0-19925 GCA_036897365.1 Geranium brycei
GCAGACCGGACCGGTTCTTACCGGTTTTGACAAATCAAAATCGAATTGCTACCGGTTTGTACCGGTTCCGGTTTTGTTCGGTCCGGTTTTGGTCGGTTCCGGTCGGTTTTCCAGTTTCCGGGTTTATATGGACACCCCTACTTCTAACATGCTAATGGAAAGACAGAACTACCCCTCGCCAAGTTGCCGAATAACAAAATGATAAAAAGAAATTTGAAGTTTGATTTATTTACGGCTCTGTGTCACTCCGTCAATCTCAACCATTGCTCGTCTCATCGTGTGGCTGCAAGGGGCTCTTAAGTTTCTACTTTAACCTATGGTTTCTAGCTGATTACGTCCCTGGGATGTTTGTTAATTCATCAATTGCATAATATGTAAATTTTAATTAATTGCATATTTGTTGTTGTCTTTTAACACCATTATGAGGGTAAACTCGTATTTTTATAAAATTATATATTTTAATTTTTTTTCATGAAAATCACTGGTTCTTAGAAGAATTTTTCGAAGACTTTTGTACGGATGCTCTCAGAGGATGGGTTTTCATGTTTGACAAGCAAAAGGTAAGTGTGGTAGCTGTTTATTTATGAATTTAGTTTTTGAAATGAAGGAACAAACAGAGGAGGAGGAAGTCTGAAAATTGGAGAAGAAAGTGGGGAAAAGGGGAAAGGAGTCAGTGGAAAAAATGGAGGAGGAGGAAGTCTGAAAATTGGAGAAGGAACTAGAAAAAATGGGAAAGGAGTCAGTGGAAAAAATGGAGGAACAAATAGAGGAGAAGGAAGTGGGAAAAATCGGAAAACACTCAGGAAAAAGTGCGGGTTCTACAAAACTGAAGAAGAGGCGGATAAAGTATTTGAAGCAAGATACCAGCAGGCGATGAAGAAGATAAAAATTAAACCCACTTGCACTGACGCTGAAATTGAAGACAAGAAATTTGCAACAATGGAAAGAAAGAGGAAAATGATGAAAGAGAGGAATCAACAAACACCCCCACCAACACATACAGGAGAGGCATCTACATCTGCTCCACCACCAACTGTGGTAAAACCTACCCGAATAGAGAAGCTGACGGTGAAGTAGAGGACTTCAACTTCTACATCTGCTCCACCAGTGCAACCTGCACATCCAGTGCAACCTACCCATGTGCATCCATCATCAGTGCAACCTTCACCTCTGCAGCCTCCCACTTCAACTACTGGTCTCGCCCAACGTCAACTAGAAATCTTAAGAGCCCAACAGGTTTATCATTCAACCTTTGTTAATCATTCAACCTTTTTATTAGAAATCTTATTGTAATTTATATATGCTTACCTGTAGGCATAAGCACACCCTACTGCATCTGGTTTACAGAATGAGATTTATGTTTGGTCAGCACCACCAAGAAGAGGGAGATCAAGGATGAACAAGGGTAGATCTCAAGGGGTTAAAGTCTCAACCATATCATCGGTTTTTGTGGTACTTTAACAAGTGGGAGTTGTCATGTGGTAAAATTTTATTTTAAACGTTTGCTCATTTACTAGTGTCTTTAATGTTAAAAGGTTGTTGTCATGTAAACTTTCTCTTTTTTGTACACAAGGAATCTTCCTTGTTGTAATTCAATGTTTTGGTTTCTATTTATGCAAGTGAGTAGAAAATTATGTGCCTTGGACATTTGTTTGTTTGATGTTGCACTGGATGATGAACTTCTTGGTATTTTGTGGATGATGAACTTCATTTTGTGGCTCAATTGTAAATGTTGAGCATGAATGTCGCAATGAAATGTTTGTTTTAAGTATTTTGTTTTGTAAAACAGATAAGTCATTTTTGTACACAATTCAAGTATTTTATTTTGTAAAACAAATGGGTCATGACCAATTCTTTTCAGAAAATAAGCCCCAACTTTAACACACAATGTTACCAACAATAACTCAACACTAATTTCAACAATAACTCAACACCAAATTTACCAAATTGAAAACCAAATATATACAAATTCAACAATAAAGTTAACAACAAATTCAATACAAATGACAACACACATTGATATTGAAACATTGAGTATAACAATGTCAATTCATACATTTGAAAATTAACAAACCTACTACTATAACCAACATAATGACTATCATATTTTTTCTAGCTAATTCCCTCCTCAGTCTATTATTCTCATCAACTAGCTCGACCATTTTCAGCTTCTGCTCTTCAAATTTCAGCTTCGTATTCTCCAGATTACATTCGACAAGATAATTCTTATCATTAACACTCCCTATTGTACCTTCCATACATTAATTCTCTCGAACAATATCAGCAGTACTCGCTTACCAAATATGCAGATCTCTAGATCCACCCATCGAAAATATTGACATTTCCATTTGCTCTGTCAAAACAAGAAATTACAAATCCTTAAAAATCTTAAAAACAATCGAACAAATTACGTAAATTCGAACCATAACAACCCCATAACAATCTCATACACCATCAATTTGAAGAACCCTAACATTTAAAAATCTCCCCCAAACTTTTAGTAACCCTAACTTTTTCAAATGCAAAATTCCAACAATCTGATAGCAAAATTCCAACAATATCACACACATAAACTACAAACTAGTTACCCAGAACGAATTAGCTCAATTACTATATCAAATTAACATACCGTGAACCTTCCACATCCTACAAATCTTCTTCCTGGGTTGGTAATCGTCCACGATGTCTTTCTTGGCGAAAATACGCCACTCACAATGAAAATCTTCCTTTCCACTCTCCATCTTCCTCTCCGTTCTTGTCTTCTTTGAACGCGTCTTCGTCCACTTCTCCGTCTTCGTTCCACTTCGGTCCAGAGATAATGAATCTCTCATGCGTTTGTCTAATACACAAACTGAGGGAAAATATGTTATTAGTCGTAGTAAATGGATCACGTGACAGGCACATGATCAAGTTTAACGCCCGAAACTAACGATTTTGTCTAATATGAGACGATATGAATCCTAACTGACTTCAAAATCAGGTTTCTAACTTAATTGTACCGAATTGCAAAAAGTGTTAAGTTAATTGTATTTATGTGAGATTAATCTTTTCTTTTTCTGAAGTATGGTATACAAAAGTGAAGAGACGTATAATCATGTATATCTATATGAAATTTACCCTATTTTTTATCCGGTGGTTCAGATCGGTTGTTTTCCACCCATTGTAAAACGGTAGCATTTGCAATTGCAGGACTTCCGAGCAAAGTTTGTGCTTCACGAACTCTACGGCGAAGCCCTAATTTGCAGAGAGAGAAAATGGTGCGAGCGACGAAGAAGAAGAAGGAGGATACCGACTCAGCAATGTCTATCCCAAATCCGGAGTCCACTGAGCGTAAGAGACTGAAGAAGCTCGCCTTCTCCAACAGCATAATCTCCGATACTCCTTCGAATCAGCAGCTCCATCACTCACTCGCTCCTTCCAAGACTGTGCTCAAGCACCGCGGCAAAGACATTCTCAAGAAGTCCACTCGGAAGAATCGCTTCCTTTTCTCATTTCCAGGTCTCCTCGCTCCCGTCGCTGGCGGCAAGATCGGCGAGCTCAAGGACCTCGGATCCAAAAACCCCATTCTCTACCTCGATTTTCCTCAGGTTCTATATTATCTTATTCTCTGAGAAAATTTGGGATGATACAGTATCTCTTCTGATTATATTGTTTCACAAAATGGTGAACTCATAATTAATGTTTTTGTTTGATTCTCTATTCCTAATTAGGGTCGGATGAAGTTGTTTGGCACGATTGTATATCCACAGAACAGGTACTTGACTCTGCAATTTTCTAAAGGTGGGAAGAATGTGATGTGCGAAGATTGTTTCGACAACATGGTTAGTATTTTGCTCTCCTTCACCTCACCATTAACTTAGTTGCTCTTGAGTTCTGGTCATCACTGTTCACCTCTCAAACCGTGTCTTATACAATGCACTCCTTAGTATGACAAGAAATTCAAAATCATATGGTACATTGGTGCTAGAAACTTGATCTAAATGCCTTGTTTCAATAATTAGCCAATGGGATGTCTCACTTGTTGCGATTAAGTCATCATATGTTTCTAAATGGATTGCCCAAACGGCGATGCCTGATTTGTAAGCTAGCATTGTCTTTGCCATTCTCTTATTCCCATGTTTCTTCCATTTCTATTTAATTATATGCTGCTAGTGGAAAATGTGATATATTATGGTACATTGGAGCATCTTAAGGTCTGTGAAGATGATTATGAAGAGTTCTAATGTGGAATTTCAATTTGAGATAAATTTTTTGGAGGAAAAAAATATTCATCACACTGAGATACGGGTCTCCTAAAATAGGTCTAAATTGTATAATCAAAAGGGTCGTTCCTGATAGCTATTTGGATTCCCATCTCTTTAATAATTCAGTGCCCACCCTAAGTTACACTTCTAACGTTCATAAAGGTAGCGTTTGGTTAGAACCATATTATAGGACATTGGAGGGTAGGGTGCAACCCGTGCTATATGAAATTGCATATTGCTGTAAATGACATCATAGGGAATTTCCTTAACTTCATTTAAAAATATTACTGTTTAAACAAGTTTTTTAAACTATTATTAGTTTGGTAATTTTTTCCAATTACCTGTCTAACACACACATTACTCAAGGCTTATCATTTTCATTGCATTTAATGGGTTTGTGCTTAGGTTGACACAAATGCCAACATGTTTGGCTTGACACAACTTTTATGTTTTTATCCAACAATATTTAGCATATTACATGTTCAGAGTCTGCATATACATGTGGGCTTTTGATGTTTCCATTGTTCTTGCTCCATGTTTTGATAATTATCTCTCTACTTAGAGAAGTTCCACTCCTTGATTGAGTGTGTGCGGATTTCCTCAATCAAATCCTGTAGAGAGTTCAAGTTTGTTTCCATGAAACCAGTGCCAATCCTATCTTTGATGATAGTATTGGCTCTAAGGATCTTCCTCAACTTGACCTTGGGTGGTGTTGAGAGGGTAGTGAAAGGTAGTTATGGCTTGTGTACTTGAGCTTTATGAAGATTCACTTCGTTGCTCTCCCCCGTTTTATAAAGTCGGGCTAAAAAATGTGTTCAAAACTTATATTTTCGTTGTTTAAGGCGAGTTAACAACGACCCCATTGCCATATGGCACGAGTAGTTTCCCATTACAAGTGTTTCAATTTTGTCGACACACAGGGTAGTGGCCCTAAGCCACAACCCTTTGCACCCACAATAATTCTTCTTCCCTCTAGGGTTTTGAGGAGTGTTGAAGTATCCACCAAGTTGTGAAGTTTGAGATTGGTTGATGTACTAATTGGACCCTCCCCTTAGTAGTTTAAGCTTCTTCGTTGGAGACTTGGAGTAAAGCTTAACCACATGTCTAATAGCTAATGATGTTCCAGATTGTATTTTCTGATGCATGGTGGATTGGAAGTAAGGATGAAAATCCAGAAGAAGCCCGACTTGATTTTCCAAAGGAACTCATTGAGGTTAGTTTTCCAATATCTGTTTTCAGGTCATTAGAATGTATTTGTTACTCATCTGTTTTGACAGAATAAGTAAGCAGTGCCTTTCATGATCCATCCTCAATTATTTTTCTTGTTGTTTTGGTTTTCAGGAACCAAAAGTCGATTATGATTTTAAGGGTGGTGCAGGTGGAGCATTAGTAGATAAGCACAGTCTCACTGAAAAAAGAGTTAAATTTACAGTACAACCATGTAAGGATGAGCTTGAAGATGATACATCTGATAGCGAAAATAATTTGGAGGATATAAACCAGACAACACCGTCTCGACAATCAGAGAGAACTGCTGGAAAAAGAATAAAGTATGTTTCCTATCCAGCTGCTGCAAGAACGTTTCATGTTATCAAATCTCATGTGCGTCTTTTCTGTGCTATAAGTAAACTTGTAGATGCCAAATTGATACGGGGGACAAAATAAAAACAGATTGTAATGTGGAAATTAGATCATTGAAATGACGTCCACCGGGAAATGTTGAGTTGATGTCTCATATAGGACCATTTTAGCATGAATAAGTAATCCTTAGGATTCTTGATGTTTGCTTTAGTGATTAAGATTAGAAGTTTTAGACATTTAGTCCTGTTTATGGGCCATAATATTGGCCGGGTACTAAGGTTTAGCTAGTCAAGCGAGTATTCTTATTACAAATTATTTTCTATGATAAGTCACCAATCAAGAGGTTCTTTGCAACTTTTATAAGGCTGGCATTGGGAATAACCCAAGTAAACAGTAGATAACATGGAAACAAGTTCTCGACAAACAATGGATCCTAAAGCATTTGTTGTTGGAAGTGAAGGAAAGAGAACAGAAGCTAAAATATATCTTGTATGACATTAGGTCTCTGGCATCAGGCTCACATATGTTGCTATATTAGATAGCTTGAAAATCATATCTTAATCACTGTCAGCTAGGGGTGTTCACGGTTCAAAAACCGAACTGACCGGAACCGAACCGATCGATTCGGTTCTCCAAAAAAGTAAACCGAAACCGAACCGCCCAAAGTCGGTCGGTTTGTCAGAACCGAACCGACATGTTCGGTCGGTTTTCGGATGAACCGAACAAAACCGAATCCTTCCCGAACCAAAAATTATCAGCCCAAATATATGCCGAATCGAAGAGAAGAAGCCATGTTCGTGCCTTCGTGGAGAAAGAGAAGAGGGGACGCAAAGAAGTCACTGAAGTGAGTAGAAAAGAAGAGCAGAAAATTGGCTTGATTTGTTGGTTGCGGCTGCGATGTAAACTGAAATAATGAGTTTGATTTTGTAGTCTATGACCTAAAGGCTCAAACGGTGAGTTTCACTGAGATAACTAATTAGTGTAACTAAGTATTGGGCTGTCAAAAGTTTTTGTGAGATAATTAATTATTGGGCTGTTAAAAGTTTAGAGCTAGGCCCATTCTTTCCACTCTGTCAAGTTACAACCCAAGCCTAAGTTTACAGCCCAAACTCATTAAAACATTAAATATTACTAGGGTTTACATATTCTTCCTTATAGCAGCACGCCGCCAACAAGTTGAAATGTTGAATGTTTTACCTGGTTCGGTCGGTTCGGTTAACCGTCGGTTTGAAAATTTTGAACCGAACCGATATGTAGTCGGTTTTCTTCAATACCGAACCGATCAAAACCGAACCAGTCGGTTAACCGAACCGACCGGTTTTGATCGGTTCGGTTTTTTTTGAACACCCCTACTGTCAGCCAAAAGATGCAAGTTGATGACATTATGTAGACATACGAACTAAGGTTACTCATAATCATCCATCCACACAGTTCCTACTCCATTCTCCTACTTGCATTTGCATTCATGTGCGTATCCCAAAACTAGATGGGTAGGGATTTCAAAATTCATTTGTCCTTCCACTTTCATCACATACAATTGCATCTTCTCAGCCATTTCCGTTGTCTGCGTGGCCATCGCCATCTTGGTTTAGTCTTAGCGGGAAAGACATTGAGTAGCTTTAAGGGACTCGTGTGCTACCTCGTTCTCTTCTCGGTCGGTTTGCAGTTTGCACTGCAAATAACCTATAAGGTTTGTCACATAAATAGCACTTCAGTGAACATGCTAGAGGTTCAACATCAGTTTACAACTCGCCTTCTGGATTTGGTTTGGCGAAGCCCTCTCTTTGCCTCTACTTATATCTCCACCACCGAAGTGGTGTCAAACCCTGGACCTTTCTATCATCAATTTCGAAAACATTGATATTTTCTCAGATTCTCCCCTTCGGCGTTAGGCTCGCGACTTACTACAAGCCTCAAGGACAACCTTTTTAGGTAAGAAATAGCCTTGCAACTCCTCTCTTGAGTCAATACGATCCCTTCCCGTTTGAGGAAACACGCTTCCAATCCTGCAACTTGATTGTGCATATGTGAGGTTCCGTGCTTGATTTTTCTGGTTTGTGGATTATGTCTCAGTGTTGGTGTCCAAATGCTCTTTAGATAATTTGAGTATAGTTATTTAGGGAGAGCAAACATATTTGCCAACCTGTCCCAATCCACCAACCAGCCCCAATCTGCCCACCAATAGACCCAATCCGGATCTGGACAGGTAACGAATCGAAAAAATCCAACCCGGGTGTATATGGGGCGGTTGGCGGGTTAAAGAGATTTAACCCACTCCAACCCGGGACGCAATCTAGCTTCCATCCTCACTGTTCCACTAACCCAGCTTCACAGGTGGACCAATCCTGTAATTATTTAATTTCGTTTTATAGCTGTTAATTTTACTTTGATTAGTCTATGTACATTTGTAATATAAACCTAGATGAGGCTATATCTTTATAGGTTATATATCATCATGGTTTTAGCAGGGTTTTGACTTATGAAGCACCAACACTTGTGTTGACACCCAAGTTGGTGCCATGACACATACCCACATTGACATGGCATACCTTAGCATGCTATCAATCATGTTTCTGTACATGTTGAAAAAAATGATCTTGATTGATCAGAGTAATTGTATGATTTTGACCATAAACACAATAAATTGTTTAGGTACTTTTGCATATTCAGTTGGAAGTAACAAGTAATGACTTATCTATTTCTCATTTATATATAAACATAAAAACTTTATATTTTTCATTTGGGCTCTAAACTTTTAATCGGTCAAATATGTTTTTGGGCTTAAAACTGTTTTGGGCCATAAAGACCTAAAGTTTCTAAAGCTCATGCCTCATAGTAGCTGCTGGATTGGGTCAACCCGCCAACCTGTCCGGATTTAACCCACCCCAGAATTTGCTAATACCGCCTAACCGGGCTTGGGAACGAGTCTCCATATCCCTGACCCGCTCTCTCCGGGCTGAGTCCAATATTCTGCGCTGACCAAACATCTTTGAAGCATTGAAACAAAGTTTTATAACAAGCAATGTTGTTCTCCTCGAGAACTCCATAAACCGAGTTTTGGATTGATTTCCGTTTATCGTTCTCGGTGGCTCAGTTTTACCGAGTTCCCACTCGGTCAAGCCTTGTCAAAATTGGTCAACTTTTGTTTTATATTTATTGTATATGCCTTAAAATTGTTTTATTGTTTACAAGTAATCCTCATCTCCTCCACGTGGAGTAGTCAAAAGTATACTTGTTCTTTTGAATTTGTTATCTATGTTTATTGTTGTTGTTTGAACTAGTTTCTTATGCTATATTTTATTGAACTGTGGTTTGTGTTGTTTTAATTTATTAAGTTGTTTGGAACTATTTTATTATATTATATTTTATATATATATATAATGCAATACAGGGAATTTAACACCTCGGTACACCAAAAAGTTTTTCTTTCTATTTTCAATACACCCAAGTATGAATCGCTCTTGTCAATACACCCAAGCTTCCCTTTTTGCCCATTTAATTGTCTCAAACTGTGACTAAATATGAGAAAAATGGCAATTTGGGAGAGCGGAAATGTTAAGTTAATACTTGGGTGTATCAAAATTAGAAACATGTTGTTTTGGGTGTAGCTTGAATCTGACAATTTTAAGGCATTCAAGAATTTCTGGTTCCTTGTCACATTCAAGAATTGCTCAATTTCCTAATAATTTCTACCATCCTTAACCTGGCTCCTTTTGTTAATGCGGCTATTAAGTTTCTGTGCATTATTAATATTGCCAATAAAAAACATTTATGCGTTATCAAATATAGGAAGTAATTTGCCTTTGATTCAGTTTTGCAGAATCTTCATCTGGAAGTGATTCTGTTGGAATTGACGCTGACAAACTAGGTGAAGAGGAGGAAGTTGACATGGACCATAACTCTTCAACCATAATTACTGGAAATATCCTTAGATAAAATATTCTTGTGTAGTGTTACATTTTTGTTTCACCAGCTTTGCATGCCAATATACGTGATTTTAAAGCTCCTTCTGTATACTCTTCAGCAACTAGTGCTGGTGATGCAGGACAGCAGGAAAAAAAATAGTACAGTCCCTCATTAGATGGCTTCCTTAAATTGTTGAAACAGAGCAATTATTCTAACCATGTAGTCCACGACATTGACGACAAGGATGGTGCTACAGTGGAGAGAGAGGAAGAATGTCAAGTGGTCTCTGTGCTAGAAAAGAAGTCCAAGTCTAATGCAAAATCCAGCAGTCATCACGGTTCACTTGTTCAAGCTACTATCTCTACATTGTTTAAGAAGGTTGAGGAAAAGGTATTTATGATACTTCTGAACATCATATTTAATTGCTCAAAGTAAATGTACTTACACAGCATTTTGGCTGGATGCTGCAACCTTCAATACTTAGTATCTAAAGGGCTAATCAGATGGTGTGCCTATACTATATATGGATTTAGTATGTTACCAGTTGATAAACCTTCAGTGAAGTTCCTGATTACCCCTAGGTTAATAACAGAATGCAGTCATAATCAAAGAGAACTTTGTCGGGTTTACTGAAGTTACCCATACATGTTTGTCTTTGTTGAAGCCATACAAATTACAAGTGGGTTGTCTTTGTTAAATCTGTCTGTATGTTCCAGGTCTCTGGTATTACACCCCTATGAATTGATGATGAACAAAATAGAAGTCACAGTTTATCTTTGTTAAATATTTATAGCAAAAGTGGGCTTTGATCCTATGACTTGGGTAAAATACACGGAGATTAAGCAAGTAGAACTGTAATGAGATCTGTAGTTTGTCTGTTTATTTTTGTCTATGTCCCATGTCTCTGAAAAAAATCCAGGTGTATACTTGTTGATACCATGGTTTATCGTTGTAGAATCTGTTATATGTGTTTTGCATTTTCTACGCCACTTGCCTATAATTCATATTCATTACCATTATGAACTTTCTTGTTGGGATGTGATAATAACCTTATTAATGGGATGACTGATGAGCACAAGTTACTGATAAATTTCACCAATAAATTTACAGTTAACTTGCACATTTTATATTTTCAGAAGGTAACAAGAACTCCAAGGAAATCCCCATCGGCTAAAGGTTGCTTTTCCTCAAATACTATCCCTGATATAAAAACATTTCACATTGCACGTAGAATATTCATTACAACCAGTGTTTTCGATGTTATTTTCCAGTTTCTGGTGGGAAGTCACAACAAACCAATTTGAAAAGGAAGATCGATCAGGTGAGGAATATTCAATTCCAGTTTTCTTATCTTGTTTTCTACAATTTTTCAACTTCCCATCCTGGTTTGGCTTTCTTCACACTGCCGCAATTACACAGGGTTGGTTAAATCAGGTTTGCATACTGACTAGGTTGAATTTTTCACTATTGCAGGCAGAAGGGTCTGGGAGAAAGAATAAAGTAATTGCAGAAAAAAGAAGTGGTTAGTGTCTTTACTCTCGTTTGTCATAAGCCATTGCTTTCTCCAAAATAGTTATCGATACTCACATATACATGTTCAGTAAATTAGAAGGTAGCAATGGAATTTACAACAGTGGTGAAATGATGTATTAGTTGAAGCGGGTTTAACGGCAAGCCAAATTATGGCAGTGTTAGCGGATTAGTGAAGTATAAAGTCAGGCATTGAATAAAAATAGAAAAAAAGAGGTATGTCTAGAATGAAGAATCAAACTCAGCTATGAAGGTTGGCTTTTTAGTTGTCGAGTTCGACCTTAAATATATCCCAACAATAAAGTTGTACATGGTATCTTAGGTAGGTTTGGTATTGGGCATATGCCTCATTTGTGCTTTATCTCCCCTCCCATAAATTCTTGATCCACGTTCCATGCACTTTGTGTTCTCTGAACATGTTGAAGCGTCTCACATTGATTTGAAATAATGTGGATTCAGTGATCAGTTGGTATATTAGTTTGGCTCTCCATTTGATAACCTTAAGCTTTTATGTTGGAACACACGGATGATATCTTGTAAAATCACTCTGATTTTAAGGTTAGGTAATTTTACAATTTTGGGGTTTGTGATGGTGAGTGAAGCTTGAAGCCGCACTTCAGCTGATATTTTAGAGGATAAGCAGCTAGATAATCCCGACTTAGTGTTGTTCTTGAGGACAAAGGAATGTTTCGAGGATTTGAATATAGTATACTTCAAGCTATTAGGAGTTCTCAAAGTTTTGATGTTAGATTTGTTCTTGTAGATTCACGAGGAAGTATTTTTTTGGTAGAAATTCCTTGCTAACTCGGTAGGATTATTGATTTTTCTTGAACTATGCATATGGGGATAATAGTCTTGTAGTTGTTAGAATGTATTGGTTATCTTATTCACGGTGGTGTTTCATATTAAAATCTTCTATGCATGAGATATTTCTTATGTATTTATCAAATTGTATTGTTTTCTTCAACATTTACTGTATAACTAACTTCTTTGGAACTGTAGGGAAAGGAGTGACCACAGAAAAGAAAGAAAGCGAGGTATGTTTATGTATATTTTAGGTTAGGGCATGCTGTCTTCTTTCTCCCTTAAAAAGTCTCTAGAAGTGGGGTACTCAGAGAACTTGGGCTCAATACCCTTTTTTAAAAGGGAAACAGTCTTTCAGTTATGACCCCACTTCTTTCTTTCCTTTGGTAAGGGCCACATAGTTGCTTCCTTCCATCTTGTTATCTTTTAATCATTGTTTTGTTTTCTTAGTTAGCTTTAGGGATAATTGCAAAAACTAACCCTCTATTTTACACTTTTTTGTGAATTGGAACTGGAACTATAAACATTTGCAAGTGTTGGTGTGTGCAATTTTTCTTTGGCATTTTTAGTTAATTTTAACATCAAATGGTTAATTTTTTCAAAATATCGATTTTTCCCTTCACGTTAAAATTTTCAAAATAAACAAATAAAAATAAAACTAAATCCATCGTTCTTCTTGGTGATAAATCCGACATTGTTCCACCAGGGTTAGTTTCTAGGTCTCAATCTTCTATTGCAAATGGCGATTTTGAAATTGAGACGACGCTCTCTTGTTGGAAGAGGTGTGGATTTGCTCCTCGACATATCGATAAATGTGATTTGCTGCTAAGTCGTCGTAGATGGAGCCACCGACAATTGCTTTTTCTTCTCTAGATCTAGCGTTGTCGAAGAGTGCTTCCCTTCTCCAAGTCTAGCATCAGGAATGTGAACATCATTCGGGGCGGAGGAGGCAACGTTGACTCTGCAACCACGACCCACGCTAGCGTCGGCCACAACAACAACCACAACACAACGTCGACCTCTGAAAATGGTGGCGCTGACGTGTTTGGCAATGGAGAATGACGTCATTATTTAACTATTCATTAATTTTAACTTTATTGTAGTTATTTTTGAAAGGGTATTTTTGATATTTTATTCCATATTTTAACTTAAATCAAATCGTGGCAGAAAAATATTGTACACGGTGGCAACATGCAACGATATTTTGTTCACACCAATAACTTGCAAAAAGTGTAAAGTAGAGGGTTAGTTGTTGCAATTATTTCTTGGTTTTATCAAAGTTGTTAAAATTCCCGGATAATCCTTTAATATGATTTATTTTCTAATTAATCCCCGATTAGTCCCTAGAAGGCCCTCTCTCACCGATTAGGGTCTATTGTTCTTTATAACACTGGATTTTATGAGTAATATGGGAATAATAATGCATGGAATACACAATTTATATGGGGTTAATGACAGTTTACTATACCTAACTATCCCGAAATGACACTTTCATACCCTAACTAATTGTCTCTCATTTTAGTACCCTAACTATTTTTATTGACAACTTACCCCTAAAATGCCTAAATTATCCTTGGTTTTGATTTCAATTTTGTCCGGTTTACTGCGGACCGATAGTGAATCGGAATTAAATTTGAGTTTGGTTCGAATTCATAATGGAATAGAAATTTTTATGGTCTAACCGTCTCAATTCCTGACAGTTCTGAAATCAAAACCAGGAGTATTTTAGACATTTTAGGGGTAAGTTGTCGATAAAAATAGTCAAGGTACTAAAAAAAGAAAAAATAGTTAGGGTATGAAAGTGTTATTTCGGGATAGTTAGGTGTAGTAAAATGTCATTATCCCATTTATATATGTTGGTTTCTCTTTTCGTTTCCGTCAGACTCAATCTTTATTGGGGTGCTTAATCAGCTCTACCAAACCACAATTCAGGCGCATTCGCCATTCCGGGCCATAGACTAAATATGAATAAGTTATAAGCACTTTCACTAAATTGGAATAGCTTAAAATCTAGGGGTTAAATAGTATCAAATTTGATGGTACAACAACTGTTTTGGTACATTTTCCTTTAAAATTTGCCGAGTGCCATGTCATTCACTCCTTGTGTTTCATATATAGTGGCAACGGGTGAGTAAGAAGCTCCATTCAAAGCAATAACTAGTTATTTTCCTTTTTACAAATCATAATGTAAGGCTATATTTGAAGTTTGTTAGGTTCTTTCTTAAATCTGAAGTCTTACAATTTCCAAGGCCTTATTGTATCAAGTTTAGAAACCAACAACAATTTAAGTCAATTATATCAATGTCTTGCAAGTGACTAATATTGTAGTAAACATTGTAGACTGAAGAAGATGATATCGAAGAATTCTCAAGCCAATCGAGGGTATGGCCACTGACTCTTAGCCAAGTTATGCTTCTAGTTGCTTTCTGATATAATTGTAGTGTGATGGAACAATTGAAAGTTCAATGCTTTTTATGATCAGTTACCCTTCTCATTTTAAGAAAAAAATCAATGCTAAATGGTCTGCTGTTAATTCTAACAAAACAATGAAGGATTGAGACTCAGTGCTTTGCTCCATGTGTTCCATAGTCTATAATACTAATCATGAATGGTATAATATTGGTAACTCATATGGACACTTGTTGAAACATCCATTTGTATACATTATTGGACGGAGAGTAAATTATTCTTTGCCAGTCCAATGCCATCTTTTTATTACCAAGTATTTAAATTTCTCTAATCCCTCCAACCCACCCAACGAGGTTAGCCACGATCACACAATGTAAGGGTGAAGCTTAAACCGTTGGGGTTTCCCCTTTGGGACTTATTTGTATTCTAAAAAAGTTTCTTCCTGATTTTGCTGAGCTTCCAATAATTTCCTTTCTTGCTTGCATTTTATCTTGTTTAGGATGCAAGTGAAAGTGATGAAGATTGGGTTTCTTGAGGTAGCTATGATACCTAGTGGTATGAAACACAAATCAATACCTAGTGGTATGAAACACAAATCAATTTCTCGTAAAGTTTTGTTTGCTTTGAATATTTAACTTTAATTACCAATTTCACGAAGTTGATTAAAATGCAGGAGCTGGAATTGCATGGTTTACTGATTGGGGAAAGAAAGAAGAGGGAGAAGAAACAAATTTGATACACAAATGATTATTCTTATTTCTTATCATATTCTCCATTAGCTGCACAAGAGTTGACATGTTTTAGTAGAAGGCATGTTGAACTTGCAAGGCTTTTTGTAAAAACAAATTTTTTTATGATATACATTCCTTGGGGGTTTAAACCACCATAAATTATGTCTACTTGGGATGTTTGAGGAGTAGTCTGAGGATATATATACTTAAATGAAACATGTAATATCCGTGATCGCATTGATCGCTTATTACATATTCTATGAATAAAGCATATGTATCGAAACGAATGAATGCACTCTGCTAAGCTAAGAACTTGTCAACCCTGTAATTGGTTGCTCTTGATAGGAACTTCATGCAAATGGGTGGTTTAATCCCTGCAAGAGCAAGTATTGAACTGGGCAAAGTCCATATCCCATCCCCGCAAATCAATCCCGATGCAACCGCTGGTCCGAATGCATCTGCCTGCGCTTTGTTCATCTTCTCCCACACAAACAATATCAAGCTTCCTACGCACATATCAATGGTGAAGTAGGATCCCAAATAGAACGGTATGGCCATTGCCATTGGAAGTGGTATGAACCAAGCACGCTTATTTCCAAGCACATCCTTTATCAAGTTTATCAGAATGGCGGACCCAAAGAACAAGTAGCAGAGGGTCAGACAGTTCTTGGGCAGTGACGAGAATCCATCTACTCCCAGCTTGGCCATGTTGTGGTACACGAGGGCATACGGGGCAGGATATTGACTCCCCGGGAGGCCTAGATCATCAAACGCCTTGTAGAAGAGCCAGAAGACACAAGGGGAGATTATGCATCCCATTGCAGTGCCTATGGCTTGGCTAATAAACATGGAACGAGGTGAAGCAAGAGTGAGGTAGCCGGTCTTGAAATCCTGCATGAGGTCGGATGCAGTGGAGACAATGTTCATCATGACTCCACAGGCTACAAGACCTGCGAGGATTCCATTGTGAGAGGAACCCGCCCATGCCCCTATCGTGAAGATTGCTAGCTTCCCATAGGTAGATGCTAGGGACCAATCGGTTAGCCCACACCCATATGCATTGCAGAATGCCAGAGTTGGTGCAAAGATGTAGATCACCAAAATGTGATACCATTCAAGCTCGTTAAAGATATGTGGAAGAGCAACTGTAGAGACGATTGCAATTGTCACATAACCCACAACGGCAAACCATGTCGGAATTTGATCTTTGAGAAACATTTGTGTCCTACGCTCGTCATCATAGCTTACCTGCTTATTACAACTCCCATCATTTGCCACGGGAAGACTATCTTTGTCTTGAAATTGT
This sequence comes from Geranium brycei, assembly GCA_036897365.1. NCBI lineage: Eukaryota > Viridiplantae > Streptophyta > Magnoliopsida > Geraniales > Geraniaceae > Geranium > Geranium brycei. The sequence continues at coordinate 16,512 of JAYMTP010002405.1, forward strand.
AAGTACAATCCCAAAATGGTTCTACTAAGCACCTTAAAGAAGTGATATAGACCATCCCCCAAGATCATGGCAATGGCAATGAATACCTGAAACAATTCGATCAATACATAAAAACAAGTACAAATACACGTAGGTAAAGGCTGTGGGTGAAGAAGAGTAGTGTATCGTTTACCTTGTAACCTTGAAGGCCATTTAAGCTGCCAGGTTCAAGATCTGCGGAGTACCAATGACCTCTTCTCGTCTCTATTAAAGGCCACATTACACCCCAAGAAAGTATCCCCCCGACAAGCAGTGATATGTTCACTATGTACGGGCAGATCATCCCTACTCCAACATATGTTGCCGAGAAATCGAAGTAGAACCTGTAAAAAATGAACACAACACATTTGAATGCATTTCTAATTGATTGGAAACGATATATGATCATTTTTGTTACGTACTTGTAGTCATATGCTTTGAGGCCAAAGGTGGGGAAATTTATGAATCCACAATTATCTCCTGAAGTGAAGAACCATTGAAAGAATCCCCACAAGAAACTGAAGGAGAAGAATTTGCCCAATTCTCTTACTTGTTTCCTGGAAAAGTGATGTTCAGAATTTTGCATTGAAAGAAAGTGTCGAGATGGTTCATAACTTATGATTAGTCTCACTGCACTCACTTGGCTAGATTTGCTCCTTTGGGAGTGTGAAAGCTGTTGATAAGATGAGCTGTGGCAGTACCACTTGGGTATGTCAACTTGAAGTCTACGATCATTATCTGATACCAAACCAACCATGTTATTGCAATTATTTTCTAGTCATCAGTTGTACATAGAAAGTTTTGCTGACGATATCGTTACATACCTTTCTGAGAGGCACTACAGAGAAAAGGCCAGGAAAGCTAACGATAAAAAGAAAGGCAATCATCCATCCTAAAGCCGGATTAATGTAATCTTTTTTACTCCCTGATTCTTCTGCAACTCTTTGGCTCATTCCAAACAGGTAACTCCCAAAACCTCCTGCGTTATTTACACAAATGTAATGTACATATATATAATAAATGAAACATGTGCGTCTTCAATCAACCGATCCAAATATGGTACAGGTATTATAAACTTGGCTAACTGCTCCGGTCTAAATCTTCAAACTTGACAGGCAATCAAAATCATACGCTAAAAGCCTCTAGTGCACATTTTTTTGAGAAGAAACTAATTGCTCCTGTCTAAATATTCTCTTGTTACCGCAACACATTTGTAGATGGTGATAGAATTGCAATACCAATTAACTGTAAAACTTGTTTGCATCAGAAAGATTTACAGAAGATGCTTGTTTTGATTAGTTCATGGATCTAAGGAATAATTCACAGCTCATTCATCACTAGTACTATTCATCAATCACATGATATAATAATACAGTGATTACGAAATAAATATTCATAAAAAAATGGTGTGGTCGGCTAATCTTTAGCATGACAACATGTCAGTGTTGAGGAATCCATATTTGTTTAATTATTACAAGCCGAAAAAAGAAAAAACGTGAATAAGCATCATGAAAGTAAATAATTAGATATGAAATTGGGGAAATAGGAAAAAGGGGGTTTTGAAAGGAGATACCGCTGAAGGCAATGCCGGAGGAGGCGACGACGCAGGTCTGAATGACGGTGTTCTCTTGCCTGGTGAAGGGAAGTGGTGAGGATGTGTGGATGAATCTGAGCCACGTCTTGACGAAGAAGAAGCCGAGGAGTCCTGCGGAGACGTTGAGGGATGGGATGATTCCTGTGGTGAGGTTGAGCTTCATCACTATGAAGCAGAAGAGCACGCTCAGCACCAAGCTCACCACCATCGCTCTCATCGTCACCTGCTCCTTCCACGATGGCACCGACGACGACGAGAACACCTTCTCTATCGATTCCAATTCCAATTCCATTTCCGATTCATCCTTCTCCTTCTCCCTCGTGCTGTTGATTTCTCTCATCTCTTCTCCGTCCCCTGATTCTTTTCTCCGATCCATTTTCTTCCTCTTTGTCTCTTGTGTTCTCCTCCTCCGCATATAGTCAAGTCCAGTCAATTATTTACCGTTTAATAATAGGGCAGTTAAGCTAGTGTGTTACTGTGTGTGGAGAGGAAAAGAGAATAAGCCTAGTGGTGGTGTGGTGGACTTGTTTTTCCATTTCCGCATTCTTTTATTGACTTGTCTTCTTTGTTTAGGTTACTTTGTCCTTTATGCTGCAACGCAACTAGTGAGTCATGTTCATGTACAACACATAGATCCTATCCCTTTCTTAACACCTACTGCTCCACTCCACTACTACACATACAATATATATATATACATCATACATGTTGTGTATGCCCTCAAAATATCCCAATCTTCTGTCTCTATCTCTTCGTTTTCCAACAATTGTCCCTTCCCCTGTCATATTGGGAAACCAAGCACAAAACTATTCATATATCTTGTAGTACATACTTTCTAAGGATTTTTTAGTATTATTTTAGTAGCGTTAACGAGGGCAAAGAAAAAGAAGAAAAGCCAAGATTTAGAGTTGATGTAGGAATGTTGCTGGACTATGCCAGAACGGAGATGGGTTCCAAGCCTGAATTGTTTGTTCAAATTTGTTTCTATCCAAGTTGTGTGTAAGATGAGTCGTGATGCTTAGATGCTTGATCTTTAGAAAGGTGATGAATGAAGTTGTCGTCATGCCTTCGAATATGAGTGTGTTCCTTGTCATCCAAATGTGCCAGAGTCGCTTGGATGGAATGAGATAGGGCCACATCTCCTGTAGTTGCAAGACAAAAGCTGGCATGATAACCTGAATACCCCACCATCGAAAAATAGCATTCCAAATGGGTCGAGCCTAACGATAGTGAATAAGAAGATGCCCTGAGTCTTCGAAATATTTCCTACAAAAGGGACAGTCACTCGACCAAAGATATGGAGCACCACGATCCTCGAGAAAGAATCGTGTAGGAATGGCTTTGTAAATCGTGAGCCGTGCAAAGAACTGCATTTTCGAGGGCTCTCTGCTACACCAAAAAGCCTCGACCCAAGGCTCAGGATCATCTAATGCCTTATTAGAACATAATAGGTCTTGCGGACAGAGAAGTCATCCTAATCCCTGGACTAGACGAGGGCATCTAGAGACTATGGGCTAAGCTTGAGGTCCAAGAGTAGGTCGACCAAGGGATGTGCGCCAGTCTCGAGTCTTGACCCGAGCCACACATGTATTGAACCAACAAAGAGTTGTTTATCCAAAATGAGCTTACTGGTTCTTGAAACCTCGACACACGTGTATATAACCAAGGGTACATGGACACTAAAGGAAGGTGTGAGGCCGAAGGGTCTTCCCAAAAGAGAATTTTGTTACCTGTCCCTAGTTCCCAGGGCAAGCCTGATGTCCCGAATAAATACTTGAATCTATCATTCCTTGATAGAGAGA
>JAYMTP010002406.1:0-19925 GCA_036897365.1 Geranium brycei
AAAATCAAGCCATGGGAAATATTGTAGACAGAGACTCATCATCACCATCAGATTCAGAATCAGAATCATCATCATCAGAAATGGTGGGAGAGACGAGTAGAGGAGCGATCTGGTGCGGCGCGGACTTCAACAGCTTACCGGAGGGATGCGTCGCGTACATACTCTCCCTGACCAGCCCTCGCGACGTGTGCCGCTTCGCCGCCGTGTCGCCGCTGTTCCGCACGGCGGCGGACTCCGACGTCGTCTGGGACCGCTTCCTGCCGCCCGATCACCGGTCGATCCTCTCCAGAGCCGCCGCTTCGTCGCCGCATCGCCTCCTCTCCAGGAAGAAGGACCTCTACCTCGGCCTCCGCGACCGCCCCGTCCTCATCGACGGCGGCGCCAAGGTCGATTCCTTCCCTCCTTCACTGATCACTCCGTCGTGCTGAATTTGTTGATTTGTGATTGTTTTGTATATTTGAAGTGGTTGAGTTGGTAAAATCAGAGTGTTTCTGGAAATGGTGCAATTGAGCAATGTTGGATTGGAGAACATAGTTCTTCTTGAGGCGATAGGGCAGGAGATTGATTTAGTTGTGGAGGAGGATTTTAGATTATAGAGTGAAACAAATTAGAACTGAATTCGGTAATTTTGTCGGATTTGTGATTGTTTTGTATCTTGAAGTGGTTGGTTGAGTTGATTAAATCATAGTATTTCTGGAATTAGTACAATCGGATGTGATTTTTCTTTACCTAGAAGCTTATGTGTAGTGAAGATTGAGCAATTTTGGATTGGAGAACATAGTTCGTGTGGAGGCGATAGGGCAGGAGATTGTTTTAGTTGTGGAGGAGGATTTTAGATTATAGAGTGAAACAAATTAGACTGAATTTGTTAATTTTTTCTGATTTTTGATTGTTTTGTATCTTGAAATGGTTGAGGAGGTTAAATCAGAGTGTTTCTGGAATTAGTGCAATCAGATGTGATTTTTTTACCTGGAAGCTTATGTGTAGTGAAGATTGATCACTGTTGGATTAGGGAACATGGTTCTTGTGGAGGCGATAGGGCTGGCGACTGGTTTAGTTGTGGAGGAGCATATTAGATTATAGAGTGAAATAAATTAGAACTGAATTTGGTAAATTGATCTAATTGGTAATTGTTTCATTAGGTAAAAATGAAATCTGAGTGTTTCTGGAAGTATTGCAATCAAATGTGAAATTTGTACCTGTAACTTATGTATAGTGGAAATTAAGTAATGGTGGATTATGGAACATGGTATTGGGGAGGCATTAGGGCTGGAGATTGGTTTAGTTGTTGAGGAGAATATTTAATTATAGAGTGAAACAAATTAGAACTGAATTTGGTAATTTTGTCTAATTTGTGATTGTTTTGTATCTTGAATTGGTTGAGTGGAGGAAATCAGTGTGTTTCTGGAACAAGTGAACAAGTGCAATCAAGTGTGAGATTTGTACCTGCAGCTAATGTATAGTGGAAATTAATTAAGTAATGGTGGATTAGGGAACTTGGTTTTTGGGGAAGCAATAGGACTAGAAATTGGTTTGGTCGTGGAGGAGCATATTAGATCATAGAGTGAAACATATTAGTGCTGAATTTGGTATTTTTATCTAATTTGTAATTGTTTCGTATCTTGAAGTGGTTCAGTAGATGAAATTGGAGTGTTTCTGGAACCAGTGCAATCAAGTGTGAGATTTCTACCTGCAGCTTTTGTATAGTGGAAATTAAGTAATGATATTTGGGGAGGCAATAGGGCTAGAGATTGGTTTAGTCATCAAGGAGCATATTGGATTATATAGTGAGACAAATTAGGTCTGAATTTGGTATTTTTTTTCGAATGTTATTATTTCGTATCTTGAATTGGTTGAGTACATGAAATCAGAGTATTTCTGGAATTAGTGCAATCAAATGTGAAAATTTTGCATGTGTAGGGCCGGAGGTTGGTTTAGGGCATATTAATGTTCGAGGCAGAAATGCTTAGGATATTGTTGTTGATGTTGTGCAGTGAATGGTGTAATTTTGATCTTCTTAGATGTGATTTGGGTACTTGACATAATAGGGACCACTTAAGTACAATTGGAGACAAGAAATATCATCACATTGCAACCCCAATTTATTGAAGTTTCTGTGATCATTTATGATCTTGTGATAAAGCTGTTTTCTGTTGGACTATTTAAGTGTCTGTGGGGTCTGGTGTCAAATGTTATTTTTGGTTTGTCCAATGTTGTTGTATTAGTATCCCTGAAGTTGGCTTTAAAGAGGTTTGTTTATAATTGCTCATTCCCTTGGTTCTTTTCATAAGCTCGGTGATTAAAGAGGGGAAATTGAGTTGGTAAAAAAATTCTGATACTTTGCTTTATGAAATATGAAATGGCTATAACATATTCTGAGATGTTCGGTTTCTGGTTTAATATGGCTAAATCTAATTCTATTCCCGCCATTTGCACTTACAGAGCTTCTCGGTGGACAAATTGAGTGGGAAGAAATGTTTCATGATATCCGCAGGAGCCCTTCACATCATATGGGGCGATACTCCTACATATTGGAAATGGACTTCTAAACCAGAATCACGGTTTGTTCATCTCCCTTCACTACGCATATTTTACCATCTTTCATGTACTCGCAACTTCGTCAAATTTGCATTTCTGAAAAAAATACAGATTCCAAGAGGTGGCCGAGCTTCTGAGCGTGTGCTGGCTCGACATCCGCGGCACGATAAGCACGAGCCTGCTCTCGCCAAACACAAACTATGCAGCATACCTCGTCTACAAGCTAACCGCAGAAGCCTATGGATTTGATTACCATCCCACCGAGGTCTCGGTTGGGCTCGTCGGGGAAGAGAGCTCTACGCACCCCATCTGCTTGGAGCCCGCGCCGGCAGACCAGAGGCAGCAAAACCCGTTCAGCCCGAGGCGATTCTGGATATTCGGGCAGGACCGCATGGACGGACTGCAACGCCCCCGGGAGAGGGCCGACGACGGGTGGTTGGAGGTCGAGCTGGGCGAGTACTGTAACGATGGCGGCGAAGGAGAAGGTGAATTGGAAATGAGAGTGCTGGAGGTGAAAGGAGGGAACTGGAAGAATGGTCTCATTGTGGAAGGGATTGAGATCAGACCAAAAGAGACTGTAATGGCTTGAGTTTTTTGTGAATGAAGGAGTGTTGTTGTGACCTCAGTTGTGTAAACTTGTCGTTGAGCCTTTAGCTTTGTTGGTGGTTTTTGAAATGTTATAGTCTCTCTGTGTGATGGAAATGACTATACGTGTGTTACAAAAATAAATATAGATGTTGAATATGATCCTTTCTTGTTCTTTTTGTACATTTAAACGGTTGAAGGTAGGGATGGTAACAAATCCACCTCATATAATTAAATCCGGTCACAATTAGGTAACAAATCCACCTAATGATGACCGGATTTAATTTGGATTTAATTTGGATCTGATGAGGTTAAGAACGGGGCAGCTAAACCTAAACTCGTTCTAAATTTGTCACGTTATCATCTAGAAATTTTGGGATGACAGTATGGCTAACTCGATATGACATTTCCTCAATTCTTGTGCTCCATTTTTGTCTCGAATTTGGACAAATTTTATTGATCTGGCTCAATTTCTTGATTGTATGTATGAATAATTTATTCTTGAAATCAATTAGAAAATAAAATTTTAATTAAATAAATAATAATATTGTGTTTATACAGAGTATGAGACATCAATCAATCACTAAAAGTTTAAGTTTATGTCCCGACCCATCTTATGAAATATTTATATGTACTTGTGGAGGATTCCAAAATTTACATGTGAAATAACATATAAATCGTTGATTTCAGGTAATAAATGATATATGGTTGATCATTTAAGTGTAAATAAATTATAAATTACATAATTGGACGCGAGACGTTAAGATTAGGAGACCGGGTGGACAATAACACGGTTTTAGAACTAGATCGAACAGGTCAATTATGGGAATCAAACCTGAAATCACCGTGTGAGAAACAATTTGATTCCAGTGAAGAAAACAAAACAATTTTCTCTGAGTTTTGAAATGTAGAAGAAGCAAAGCTCCCACCTCTCTGAGTTTCGAGACGTGACTCTCTCTCGTCTCACAAGCCAATCATGCAGTTATATTCTACTTTGGTACAAAACGATGTGTCCAGGAGAAAAAGCTAGAACAAGAGGGAGGATCGGTGTAGCGCGCATACAGAGTGATACATGTCCATGTAAACCGGTTATCCACGATTTTTACACTATTAAAATCGGAGTTGAATCGAATTAACTAATCATCTAAAATTTAGAATCAAAACAGACTCATTACTTACCGTTATAAATTTTCAATTACAGTTTGCTTCGAATCTCAATTCGCGATCGATTTTGGGTCTAAAGTACTCACCCTTAGTTGAAACTGAACATTCATCGAAATCAATATGAAAAATTGCACTTAGAACCCCTTAACTATAGCTGAGTTTCATTTAACCCCTTAAATTAAAAAAAACGATATGTGGAAACTCCTAAGTTTAAAAATGTTTCACTCTACCTATTTGTGTTAACTTTTAAGAAAATTCTGTTTACTTTTTGCGAAGTGACGTAAAGTAATCCCTTGTATGATGATGAGTTTTAATATTTATTTTTTACAATTTCTTTTATAAAAAAGATTCAAAATCATTTTTATTTATTTTCATTTTTTAGCACAAGGGTATTTTTGGCATTTCGCAAAAAATTAACGGTTCAAAGGTAAAGTAAATTTTTTCAAATTTAGAAGACTCCACAAATCATTTTTTAACTTAAGAGGATTAAGTGAAACTCGACTATAGTACATGATCTGATCGAAATGGAAATGAAATATGTAAAATTAAATTAAAAAAAGAATAAGAAACGTTTAGGGGCATCATTTGTGATTGTATGCGCTTTCTCGCTGATCCAGGGTTTAGTTTCTCCTTAATTTTTGCGCGTCGTTCCTGTAAGAAAGTGGCTCACGAATTGACCAAATTTGTTTTAACTTACAGTAACTGAAATTTGTCTCACCATCTGTATCTTCAACTGTCCGGCTAGATGCTGGGTTAGTTGTTATTTAATAAATAAATTCGTTTTATACCTTAAAAAAAACATATCTAAATTCTAACAGTAGCCATTGGTTACCCATAATTACATTCCTATAGCAAATATGTAAGAAATGGTTGCTACATATGAACGTAACTGTAGGAGTGAAACCAGAGAGATCGGAGGAGATGAGCGAGAATCACCCACAAATTCACAATCCTATTCTCAGTTCTGATCCATTCTTCGTCTCCATTTCTATATCCCACCAGAAAAAAATGCATCTTCTCTCATTCTGCTCTCTCTCCGCGACACCGACATGGCTCTCAGACCCACCACCACCACCACCACTCTCGTCCCCTCCAACCCTCTTCTCCGGCGACCCACCGACTCCAATTTCAGACCCATCTCGGCAATTCACGGCTCCGACCCCTCCAAATCGCCACCGCCGCCGTCGAGCTCGTTTCTGTCCCCGAACCCGACGAGATGGGCCGTCGACAGCTGGCGGGCCAAGCCGGCGCTCCAGCTGCCGGAGTACCCGGACGCGGCGGAGCTCGGGGAGGTGCTCCGGGGACTCGAGTCGTTCCCGCCGATCGTGTTCGCCGGCGAGGCGAGGAAGCTGGAGGAGAGGTTGGGTCAGGCGGCGCTGGGGAGGGGGTTTCTGCTTCAGGGGGGTGATTGTGCCGAGAGCTTCAAGGAGTTCAATGCTAATAATATTAGGGACACTTTCAGGGTTATTCTCCAGATGGGTGTTGTTCTCATGTTTGGTGGGCAGATGCCTGTTATCAAGGTGGGTTTGGTTTTGTTTTTGTGATTTGGTTTTGATTTTGTTGGCATTGGTTGAGTGTTTTGGGTGATTGATTGTGTTGTTTGGATTGGAATGTGAGTTGGGTTTTGGTTGGACTGTTGGAATTGGTATGGTTTGGGTGATCAATTGTCTTGATTGGATGGGAGTGTGAGTTGGGTTTTGCTTGAACTGATGAAAATGGTATGATTTATGTAATTGATATTGAAATTGGAACTCAGTCTCAACAACATTGTTGGTTGAGTGTGGTTCATGCTTACCAAAAATGGGTATTAGTGAGTTCCTTTTGTTTTTGCCTTTTGATTTTCTCAATGTTTGCATGTTTTGGGTGATCAATTCTCTTGATTGGTTTGAAATCTGAGTTGGGGTTTACTTGAACTGATGAAATTGGATTGAGGCTGTGTTCCAATTTCAATAATTACACAAATCATACCAATTTTGTTGGTTGAGGCCCTCAATAACATTGTTGGTTGAATTTGGTTCGTGTTTACCAAATATGTGTATTGGTGAATTCTCTTAGTTTTATCTTTGATTTTACTCATTGCTTGCATGTTTTGGGTGATCAAATCTCTTGATTTGGTTGAAATATGAGTTGGGTTTTGCTTGAACCGTGAACTGTTGAAATTGATATGATGTGTGTAATTGACAATGAAATTGGTATTATTTGTGAGTCAGAACAACATTGCTGGTTGGATTTGATTCATGATTGCCAAAATTGGGTATTGGAATTTAGATGGAAGTTTGGCTCGAATCAATGATTGAATGATCCATTTTCTTGTTATGTTTGATTTCGAACTAGTAGCGCCAACATTCAACGTAGTTGTTGTCAATACATACACATAGGGCGGTCCTTTTGTTTCGCCATATTCATAATCATTAAACATAGAAACTTCACGCCTTATAGCAATGCTCGCTTGTGCTATTTTAGGTGGGGAGGATGGCGGGTCAATTTGCAAAGCCTAGGTCAGATTCATTCGAGGAGAAGGATGGAGTGAAGCTGCCCAGCTACCGGGGCGACAACATAAACGGCGACGCATTTGACGCCAAATCCAGAACTCCTGACCCCCAAAGGATGACCAGAGCCTATTGCCAATCCGTCGCTACTTTGAACCTCTTGAGGGCATTTGCTACCGGAGGATATGCAGCTATGCAGAGGGTTACAAAATGGAACCTTGATTTTACTCAGAAAAGCGAGCAGGGAGACAGGTATTTCCTCAGCCCCGTCAAAATGTCTTGAATTTGTTGTTCATACGGATACTTGCAAAAAATTACTGGTATAGTATTTCACTTTTGCAAGTAGCGTTCATATACTATGTTTGCTGGAAAAATTCACCGCGAACCATCTAATTTTTTTTGCACAGTTTATCACCGCGAACCATCTAATTTTTTTGCACAGTTTATCAAACTATGTCCACACAAACGGAAAATGGCATAATTGCCCTTTAAATAGTAATAAAAAAAATCATTTTTACATGTAATTCTGTGATGATAAATATGTATTCTAATTCTTGTACATGTAAATTGTAAGCTTTTAATTTGAAGGGTATTTTTGTTTTTTCAATTTATTTTTAACGATGTCATTTAGTATGCAAAAAGAAGACAAGCTCACGGTAAGTACATCTTGCAAAAGCGAGATATTAAACAGCAGGTTTTTGTCGGTGCTCTAGAAAAACGCTGGGCGCTTGTTGGGCGAATAGGTCCTCTGGGGGATTAATAGAGGATTCATCGGACTAGTCGGAGATTTATAGGACCCTTTTTTACGACTATCCCTTCATTCTATGCTTAATTCAGATATGCTTAACTCATATTCTATGTTAGTAAGGTCTTGAATCCTATGCACGAATTTATCCATTTGGACATGAAACAGATACCTTGAACTAGCAAACCGAGTCGACGAGGCCTTGGGATTCATGGCAGCGGCAGGGCTCACAGTCGAGCACCCGATCATGACCACAGCGGAGTTCTGGACATCCCACGAGTGCTTGCTGTTGCCTTACGAGCAAGCCCTCACCAGGCAGGACTCGACTTCCGGCCTATACTATGTCTGCTCCGCTCACATGGTCTGGGTTGGGGAGCGCACTCGTCAGCTCGGAGGTGCTCACGTCGAGTTCTTGAGAGGAGTCGCCAATCCTCTAGGAATCAAGGTAATGTATATACGTTAAAAATTCATTGCATGTACTTATCTTCAACATGGTTCCATGCTATTACCGTCTGAAACATGTCTGAAACATATATGGTTAATTGCAAAAACTGATTGCAGTACCTCAACTTTGCTTTATAGTGTCTGTGTACTGCATGATCGGACAATTTTGACGAGGAATGGGTAATTTTAGTCATGTGACTCCCTCGTATTTTCAAAATGACAATTATGCCATTATGATTACAAATTAGAAAACCAAAACTATAAGAAATGGAGGATAGACTGGAAGGGGCTGTTCAGGGTTTGGTTTGGTTTAGAACTGAACTTCATGAAACTCTCACATTTTAGACTTTAGACTATTTTGAGTATTATTTGACATACCGGTTTTTGGTTGAATTTTCTTTCAACTAATCTTCATGAAATTCTCACATTCTGGGCCCGTCTTCACTTATTTTTTGTTGGCCCAATATTTTTAGGCCTAATTAATAAAGATCAATTACTTAAAATGAGTCATGTGTCCAAATCGATTAATTTTCAATGCAATTAACCTGAACGCGTACTACGATTACAATGCAGGTGAGTGACAAGATAGATCCGGACGAGCTGGTGAAGCTGGTGGACATTTTGAACCCGGAGAACAAGGCGGGGAGGATAACGGTGATCGTGAGAATGGGAGCGGAGAACATGAGAGTGAAGCTCCCACACTTGATCAAGGCGGTGCGCAGAGCCGGTCAGATCGTCACTTGGGTTTCCGACCCCATGCACGGCAACACCATCAAAGCTCCCTCCGGCCTCAAAACCCGCTCCTTTGACGCCATTCAGGTATGTACACACTAATTATTGTGTCTCGAGTTTTAATATGGTATTTGAATTTAATGGATAGTATACACACTACTATGCGTGCGTGCGTTGAAGACCCATATGTTTAGGGTTGTGAATGAGCTGCTCGAGTTTGGCTCCTTGAATATTCGGCTTGAGTTCAAGCCGAATTCGAGGTCAAAGGCAATAAACGAGCTCGAATTTAAGACTCACAAGCTGAGTCTTGTACATTAATTAATTATTATTGAATATTTTGATTGAAAAGTATACAAGCTAAATCTAGTCGAGTTGAATTCGAGGTTGGCTAGAGTAAGAACACATTGTAAGATGCACGTAGGATAATTTATTGTTGATCGAGTTTTAACACGATATTAGAAGTTTATTGTTTTTCGCTCAGAGTTCACAATGGATCGTACACTATTATGTGTTGAAAACACCCACTTGTTTACCCGAGTTTTTAACTGCCCGCTTGAATTCAGTTTGTTAAATATTTAGTTCTAACTTGTTATAATTATGTTCGAGGCGAATTCAACCTTAAAGATATGCTCATTTCATAAATGAGTTGAGTTGATATTTATTAGACGACCAACTCAATTAGAAGTATAATTATATGTGAATCTGTTCTTTTTGTTTGTTGGTAGGTGGAGATGAGAGCGTTCTTCGACGTGCACGAGCAAGAAGGAAGCTACCCCGGCGGCGTCCACTTGGAGATGACCGGGCAGAACGTGACCGAGTGCGTCGGTGGCTCTCGCACCATCACCTACGACGACCTCGAATCTTGCTACCACACCCACTGCGACCCCCGGCTCAACGCCTCTCAGTCCCTCGAGCTTGCCTTCATCATCGCCGACCGCCTCCGAAACCGACGCCTATAACGACCTCACTGTATTTGTCTAACATTTTCCCTCATTACTAGAATATTCTACTTCTTTATATGTATTAGAAAACTCTTAAAAAGAGAATCTACACATCATGGAAAACGACGACGTACAGTACACTTCCGGCCCCACATCGCCAGTCTCCAAAATTGTTTTAACATTTTCCATCATTATTAGAATATTCTACTATTTTATATATATATTAGAAAAACGTTAATGCGAGAATTTACACGTCACGCGAAACGACAATGTACAGGTCCCAACAAAGCGGTCATCACCTTCCTTCGTACACTTCCTTCCTGGTCCCACCTCGTCCACGTGTCATCGCCGCTCGGTCACACGAGAGTGGAGCAAGTCGAGGTCTTCGGGTCCCACATCGCCGGTAGAAGGAACTTCCTTCCGTTAACACCGTGCGCATTGTAGCTCGCACCCGTGGACTTGTCCACCAGGGTCGAACCCGGGTACCCCGGGTACGACCCGGACCCGAACATCCCCGTGCACGCCGAGACCGCCTCCAGCGGGGCCGTCGGCGGGCCCTGGAAGTACCCGTTGTTAAACGGGTTGGTAACGGCGTTAGCGAGAACGGTGGCCAAATTGATGATCATTCCGTCAACTCCCACGTCGCCGTTGGGGGATACTAAAGGAGGCGTCTGTGGGCCGTAAATGGGCTGGTGGAAGGGCCACGCGCAGTAACCCGGGCACTGGGCCGCCGAGTCCCCGACCCAAACGTAAGGAAACCGGGCCTTCCCGTCCTTGGATCGGGTCGAGCCGTGTGAACCGCACCGGTTTGTGCAAAACCCCTCCACGGCCACGTCGCTCGCCGTCAGGACCACGTTGATAGCGTTAACGCCCCGCCGGCCCGATTTCGCGGCGAGAGCGCCGAGGAATGGGCTCTTCAGGCTCCTCCCGAGGGCGTAGCTCTCGTGGAGAGCCTGACTCCCGACGGTGAGCATGGTGGAGCCGCTCTGGTACCGATCCGTCGTCCTCCACCACGACGCGGCGGAGGGAGGCGGCGCTCCGGCGGAGCTGAGCGAGTTGACGAAGTCGACGACGATCGCGCGCTGGGCCGGAGTGAACTTTCCGTACCAGATCAGGTTCACGGTGATGTTACCCTTCAGGAGAGCGCCGTTGTGGTACTTGAGCACCAGAGGCTGTTCCTGAACCAGAGCAGCGAGGCAAGGCCCAACGGAGAGGACGAGTAACAGAACCGAACAGAGAGTGGCAGGATTGTAAATAGAAGCCATTTTCGTGGCGTATAATTTAAACCAGAGAGAGGAGGAGATTTGAATTTTGTGGGTTTGAGGAGAGAAGGAGAAGAGAAACGGTATTTATAGTCTGGATTTTTTGAACGAGGGAGGGGGACACAGCTGTAGGAAGCAGAGGTGTCTTCGTCAGGTCTCGCCACGTGGGCGTGTATGGTTGGCTGTCACTGTGCGTGCCTCACGGCCGGTCTGTGGAGGAAACGTTTTTGAATGTTCTGGTGTGGGTGACTGTGACTCTAGTGTTTTAAACTTACTAGCAATGACATTGATGTGCGCCTCTGACTCCACGAGAGAGTCATGTGTGTGATCGAGAACAGACACGAGACGCAAAAAAATTCCTAATCCCGAGAAATTCTTCTCTGCTTCTCGGCCTAAACTTGTCACCTTGCACCTGCCAATCGATCGCTCTGTTTTTCTATAAATTAATATTTTAAATATCCGGAAAATAAGGGGATGAGGTAGAGCAACAGCATAGAGGTACCAGATCATCAGACATAATTTACCGTGGGACCGGCTCTGTGGGGATGATGAGATGGGTGACGTCATCTATGGAGATATGGATTAAATTAATGTTATCGTAGGGGAGCAGAGCTGCGTTCCCCATGCCAGGTGGGACCCAGAAACTAGCTCCTTCTTTGCTTGCGTCAGCTTCATAATTACGAGTTCTAGTTACTTTAAATGTGGTAAATGTGGTAAATGTGCTGTCGTTTATGGGTGGGGCCCGGTAAGCTGGTGTGCTTGGATTCGGGTGCTCGGTGGGAGGATAATCATCGACACATTGCAAATTTAAAATAATATTAATTGGTTATGCGGTTATGCTCTCCTGCATCGCACAGAGAACTGGACACTTTCTACTTTTCGATTTGTATAATAATATTGAGGGAAAATTGTAAAACCTGCCGCATAATATGCTGTATTTTTGCATTTTTGTTCGTAAAATATGTGCATTTTGATGGTGATAAAATTGTCTGCAATATTGAAAATTAATAAAATTTTCACAAAACTTGGGTCCAAAATGATGTCTTGTTTCAAGTATAATGGAGCCTCAATCTTAATATAATTTACGATAAAAGAAATTTTAAATCGATAAATCTTGATTAAAAGTTAAAAACAGAAAAGGCAAACAACTATATATCCCTTTGTCATTAGTAAACAACATAGCATTCTCTGCAAAACTATTGGCATCATATGGATACAAGATCATAGTAATTTGTAAATGTAGCAGCGAACTATTCAGTTTTCTAAAAGAAAATGTTTGTAAACTATCGAAAATTTATATCTTTTTTCATAAGGTGTAGTTTTGTTAGAAATGGCCATAAAATTAAAATATTTTTCTATTCTCGAATTTGCCTATTTTTCTCTTCCTCAATCATCGAGTCGGTCTGACTCTCCATTTTCATTGTCGTGATATGTGATATGGAGTCGAATAAAAGAAAAAACCGACGAGCTCAAATTTGAAATTTTTTCTTCATATTTTCTAATTTTTGGTAAAAATTATACATTTTGTAAATTTGGAGACACACTTAAAAGGATTCCAAAAATAAGAATGAGATGGGTTTTTGAGGCGTGGGTTGAAGTTTAAAATTTGCAAAACCCAAAAAGAAAGGATTTTAGGTATAGTTGGAGTTGTTCTCATAAAATAGGTCCTCATAATTTTTACAATTTTTTATTTCACTCATTTCTTACTTCTTTGTTCATTTTTTTCAACTAAATAAATAAATATTTTAAATCATTTTATTTATATTTTAAAATATAGTTTTGGCGTGACAATTAAGGACGTTTTTGGAGACGTTGGAGCTAGACGTTGGTTTTGGGTCGCTTGAACTGGTGTTGCTTTAAGTTCATGGCATGGTTGAACAGATTAACGGTAGAGATTGTTTCGAGATCACATGCACATGATGTACTAAAAAACAGAGTGTACAGTATCGTCTCTAATAAGGAATGCGCGAATCGAAACTGGGGCGGTGCCGTCAATATTTAGTGGCGGCACGTGAATTTTGTGAATGTTTTTGGCTCATTATTCAACATTCCACTTCCAAGAACCAAAAATAAAATTGTCATTTATTATTGGATTTATCGTCATTAAAAAACTAAAAAAAATTGGCTCTCTGTCTTTGGTTGCTTCACTTCATTCCAATGAATATATTGGGTAAAGAACAATTTATTATTATAAATTTGGGGTAGGGCATTTTTATGTGGGAATTTCAAAGCTAGAAATTGGGTAGGTTTGGTATAAAGTGTCTCTTTTAACATACAAGCGGACATTTTAATTCAAATTGTTGGGCAAGTCCAGTTGTTATTTATTTTTATTCAATTGTAAAGCACAACACTACAAATCACTTTCTTTTAGTGTCTAAACATGCCAAAAAAGAGTTGAACATTGAAAATGTAAAGTTTGAGCTTTAAAAATTTGCAACGTTATTGGTTCAAATGTATAGTAGTCGTTGAAGTATAAAATGTAAGTCATGCCTAATAATAATATAATATTTCAATTTAATTATTAGTTTCTCCTCTCATAGTGTAAGAATCTAGTTATATATATGCAGGCAGATAAATTCTTACCTTTAATGATAAGGGACATCTAACTTCAAATCATTTAATTTTTAATATATATTATTTTAGTTCGATAAAAAGCCAGTCTTGTTTTGTTTACCCATAAAATATTTATTTAGAATTGATATTTTATATTTTAACAGTATGTATTATGGATGATTATTTAGGTAAAAAATATTTTATGGTGTAAAAAAAGAATTCATTTCCTCTTTCAAATTATAAAATAAACGATTGAGACTAAAACACTTTAAAATTAGTAAATAAACAAATTAATTTAATTTAAATACACAAAAGTTATATATTATTTATTGAATTGGGATATAATCTTATCGTGTTTTTTAATTACATCATATCATAAATCTATCATTTAATTATTTCTCATCTAATTTATAACGGGTTCAAAACTCAAACCTCTCTATTAAAAGTGTGAAATTCAAACCGTTGTGGTGTTCTTTCGAGAACATCTTATCGTGTTTATATGTTTTAAAATAAATAACTTATAACTATTCTCCATTTATGTTAAAATAATAATTTCTACATGAATAATAATCATATATTAAAATTATTTTATTATATGTTTTGATACTTGAATGGTGTGATTACATCGGATGGTGATTAAATTTTGAAAAAAGAACAGCAGCTTTGAAGCTCCGCGTTCTTCAATTTAAAAAAATATATATTTATAAACCTCGAACAAAGAAGTAAATGGTCTGGCCGAAAAAGAAAAGCCTCGAAATACTTGAGAAAAAATAAATAAAATTAAAATAGCGTGTACGAGGAGCATGGTTCACGTGACAGAAACAACATCGGCACGCGGACACACATGCGGCGACAACCTCTGATCAAGATGACGTAATATTCCGTGCGCGACACGTGGGAGTACGATTTTTCGCGCGGTTCAAGGGATAAGGTTTGTGTCGGAAAAGGGACAGTGTAAAAAGACGAAAGTACCACGGGCCACGGCTCGGGATCTACCTCTACGGTGCCACGTAAGCGTATTGTACTTGTGTTTGTCTTGGTTTCAATAATTGAGCAGTAACTCACTGTTTCTTCGTTATATCCGATCCATCTATGATCTATCAATAGTTTTTTGGATTCTAGTGGGTTCAAATAAATGACGAGAAATTGTAATTTAACTATTTATTAAGTTGCTCACTCTGTTGTACTTGTTTTGTCTTTGTTTCAATATATATGTTGTTAAATTATTATTATTTGAAATTTAGATATTTGTAAATGGCAAAATTCGCATGGTGGATATTGCAATTACGTACCGCTATAGTTTAAGTTACTAGTTTGGTTTACAGATTTAGAGCTTAGTTTGCAAGGATGATTTTCATAATAAAATACGTAAAATTTCCTTTCAATTAAAATATGCGGAATATATGTGATTCATGTGAAGGTCATACCCATACATTATTTTTAATTTTGTAAAATAAATATTTCTAATATTAAATTAGAAGAAAAATGGGCATACAAAAAAATTCAAATCTCACGTACTTGTTTGGGACCATTACCGTGTATATATATTATTTTTTTGAGATAATGACACTTTGTTGCACCTAATTACAATAAGATGATACTTTCACACCCTAATTAATTTTTTCTCTTTTTAGTACTCGAACTATTTCTATTGACAACTTACCCATAAAATGCCCAAACTATTATTGGTTTTAATTTTAATTATGTTCGGTTTACTGTTGACTGGTAGTTAACCAAAACTGAATTTGAACTTGGTTCAAATTCATAATGGAATTGAATTTGGAGAACTTTTTCTTTGATTTTTGGCCAGAAGTTCCTCACGGAGCTCGTCGACCGGACGGTCCACACCGATCGCGCCAGCGAGGTCGTGGCTTTGTTCGAGAAGATGGAGAGGGAATATGAGTTCAATAGGAAATAATTTGTCGTAAAATACGAAATATACATCCAAAATGTAGCACCAGTACGACGAATCCGCCGAACACATCGATGAATCGAAGAACTCAATAACCTCCTCAATTTAGATCCGATAATCAAATATGAATTTAACTAAAACACCCAAAATCAAAGGAAAAGTTCCCTAATTTATTACATTTGTAGATTGATGGTGAAGTTTGTATCGTCGTATCTTCGATGTAGAAAGTATTAAAGCTAACTTATACCAATATACATTGAACTATCCAACTCCCGTACAATTAAAATACGACTTATTAACACTAAATTCTAGTTTAACCTAACAAAAAATATATAAGCTAATGTACAAAAAACTAAACGACTCAAATAGACGAAACGGTGCGATTAAATTTTAGGTACGAGCAAAGAGCTGCCAATACCAAACTCGTGCTATTTTATTTTCTTCATTTAGAGAAGATGAAGAAAATAAATAATGTGCTCATCGTGAAAGTGACAAGCAAGATCCAAAACACAAGTTGCAGTTCTTAAGAAAAATTTCCAGAGCATTAATACCATGAAAAGAATGGTCCAACGTGAGGGATGTTTTTTATATTGTACTCGTGCTTGTGATTCATATTCTTTTCGTGAAACATCACACGAAACGCCACCGTTTAATTATAGCAACTTCACTTTCTCACGCTAAAACATTAATTAGGAGTTGCGACATTTTTGTCTGTGCTTTGACGTGCACTTCTTGTGAAAATGGTGAGTCTGTGATGAACTTCACAAAGTGAATAATAATCAGGTGGTAGTCATGTGTCTGAATTGTTTTTCATGTTGGATTTTAAAATATGTTAAAATAACAATTATTGGGTCGGATTGGTTTGATTATATTGGCTGAGATTTCGCGTGTAGACCTGATTGTGTATAAATCAAATCGATATAAATGAATGCGATGTGATGGACTACATATTTTAAGTGAGGTGGGGTTAAATGTGTAAGGGGCCGATCTACCGGAAGGCAAGGAGGAGCAGCCGGTGAGAGCTTCTTCAGGTGTCGCCAAAACCCAAATAAAAAACTCTCGAAAACCTCAAAAATGATATGATTTAAAAGTTTGAAGTCTGACCAGGGACATTTTCATCTTCTCACTTTAATATTTAACAGATTTCATCCAAATATTGGGTCATCTGTCCATTTTGAATCTCTGAATAGGTGTCCACCTTTTGTGTATGGAGACAGCTAATTAAGTAAAATTTGAATATAATTAAGTGTAGTTATATGTACTTTTTTTCAAATAAAAAAATATATATGTGATGTGATAGATTACATATTTTATGTGAGAGGGTGTTAGACTTGTATAAGTAGAGTTGAAGTAAATGATTGAAAGAAAATTAAAAATAACAAATACAATTCTGCTTAAGACAAATTAATGTATATTGTATACATACTAAATAATGGTGCATTAAAGTCGGTTTAATCTAAAATTTTCGAACTTTGATGATTGTGTCTTTTGCCAATTCAAATTTAATTTGTTAAGTAGTGGGGTCCAATTTGAAATTTATTTGAACTCAAAATTGACTTGTTCAATGTATGAACTAAACTTGAATTTAATTACTTAAATTCAATTAGTTAGTGAGTCGCAAGTTTAATATTTTATTAACTATATATTTTTTTTGTTTATAATGATACTTACGATGAAAATATAAATTTGAGATCGATTAATTTAATTCTAAATAAATTTAAGTTTATTTCCGTAAATTTGTTTGAGCTCGAACCTACTTTTAAAAATATAATTTGAGTTTGACTCATTTACACTTTCAAGGATGGCAGGTATAGGTTGGTCTCTAGACAGGGTGCAGACTGCAGAGAGAGCTATCTTATACCATAAATGTGTTAATAGGGTACCCCAGAAAAAAAAGGTTCATCCCCCAAATCCATATACTAAAAAAATACAATAATTTATACATATGTTTGTCCATTGATTTTATATAAATGAAACCAGTACTTGTGTCAGACACCAATTTCTTGGTGGGTGTTTCTTCAACCTACAAGTGTATCCTATAATTAATAGAGTTATACTCATTCAAATCATGTATCAATATAGCCATGCTATGTTTAAAACTTAATTTAATGTGTGTTTATTGATTGCAGATACTGTATAAAATTATAATTGGTCATTCAACAATTAACTTAAGTTTTTAGTTGAGTTGGTTCTCTAATATGGTATCAGAGTTTGTACCTCGCGGACACGAGTTCGAATCCCAAATAAAATTATAATTGGTCTCCCTGAGAAAGTCATGTCCAATTATTCGAAGAACATATAATTATTTTTATAAAAATTTTTTTAAGTTTAATGCACGTTACTTCATAATTAGAATATTAATTAATCTCATTTAGAGGCTTATATATAAGTTATAAACAAGAACAAAATATTTTCGTAGTTTAACTAAATCGAGCTTCATCCCCTAAAAAATATTAAGCTTCACAATTAAAATATAAATTAATTGTGACCATACCATTTATATTAAAACAAAATTATTCATAATCTTTCTGTCGGAATTTACACATAATTGGAAATATTCAAATTTCATGTAAGACGCCAGTTTATTATGTTTAACTTTTAAGAGTGGGCAGAGTTTTAATTAAAATCGGACGAAACTGACCGACTTCGAACTGAACAAGATTTCTTAGCTCTTAATTTGTGGGAACCAAACTCGGAACTTGTATGTGAGAAATGGTTTGGATCCGACTCTGGCTCTTCGATTCGATTCAGTTCTCAAGTTCTATCCGGTTGGAATCTTTTCATCATGAATTATTGGCTGAATTAGATGAAATTGAGTCTTATTTATAGAAAAAATAATGATTAGTTCGTATTCATAAAAATACTAATGAATACCGATTGATAAGATTAAACTGTTAGAGCACAATCAAAATATAAATTTTGCAAAGTAGAAAATAAATAACATACTATGTGAATCACTTCGATCTGAACTGTTTAACTGTACAATTTTAAAATCATCACCAAACTAAATTAACCGATTCTTTAAAAATCAAAAGCAAAATCGATTTATTATTTACAACTTTTAGTTTTTCAATTACAGTATAGTTTGAATCTCAATTCAGGACTGGTTTTGAATCTAAAGTGTTAACCCTAATAACTTTTGAGTGATTATGGGATATGATGATCATAAGCTATTGGGTGATGGAGGCGGTGGAGAGAATAAACAACGAAGAAAGTGAACCATTTTTTAATAAACAGCCAAAATTTATGCTAAAGGCACCCAAAACCAACCACGCCAAAATAGAAAAATTAGTACAATAAAATGTTTGCAAAGCCCAACACAATTAGTTTAGTGGTTGAAAAACTTTCTTTAAAAATCCATATCCTTAATTAATTTGGACTCTTGGCCATTAGGATTTAGGAACACTTATCTTGATGGAGGTCCATATGATACTCTCAAGTTTTTCATTTGTTCTAAGTTGGTCCTAATCAAGTCATGTAAAATTATAGAAATGATAAGATTGTAGTAACAATTCTTAAGACAAATTTATCTTTATAATTCAAGTTCTTAAGTGGGCCAGGAAGACAATTTTAACTTTAAATATTAAAATTAGCTTAAGTTTGGCTCTAACAGAATCACAATCACAAAGAAGTCATAAAGTGTTGACACAATTGTATTTGAATTCACTTAAATTTGTAATTTGTAATTATATTTTACTAAACAAGTTTATCCCTAAACAACATTGGATGGATCAAATTGAATCCAATCATTAAGTTGAGTACAACTCAGTAACACTAGACAGTAACAGAGAGCACCACTTCTTTATTGTTTGTTTAATTGACTTGCTGATCATGATGAATTTAATAATTGTTTCTCATATATTTATGAAATCATCAATTCATTTTATTCATTCAATTAAATTAGGGCGAGACAGTCCCCTCACTCATAAATCAAACATACACATAATTTAATACTAATAACTGATTAACAACATAATAAACAAACACAAACAATCTGGAACGAATTTTAAATAGCCCCCTAATCACTAGACCAATTCATGATAGTGAAATGGTAATGTTATTAATTATTATAACCCCTCATTTTATATACTACCTTTTATTTTACTTTTAAAAGTGATGTAATTAATCATTCCCACTTATAATTTTAAACTCATGACTTATTTTTCTTATGTTTTTACACATCAGATTAATTTTAACACTCTCATGTGTAATAATGTCCTTTTACACTTCGATTATAACATGACTCAACTTGTGCATTATGTGGGAGACCACACGGAGACGGAAATAAGAGAAAGTACACAAACACTTGTTTAAATTAACTCATTATGATATCATATAAAACAGGTAAATATACTATAACATATTTACAAGACTACTTTGTTAATTGCAAAAAAATATTGTGAATTTTGATTTTTATTTTACAAAATGTGTGTAAATGACGAAATTCACTTAATATTAAAATTTATTTTTTTAAATAAAAATGAATATTTTTTAAAGGTTTTTCTGAAAATATCTTTTAACAAATTGTAATTTAATTTTTGTGTTAAATTATTTTTAAGT